>JBBPBX010079862.1:0-16296 GCA_038048925.1 Garcialebias charrua
AGGTCAAACTGTGGGTAACTCCTTAACTTAACTTAAACTAAATTCTGTAATTGGCTATAATAATAATTGTTTCTTTAAACATAAAATAAAATTCCATTCTTACTATCTAAAACATTTGTATTTAATGGCAAAAACAACACAACAACAAATGATTTCATTCTTCAGTGAAAATGAGTAATCACTCACTCTGATTTGAGGTTATTTTAATTAGTAAGTTATTCTTAATTAGCATGATCATCAAAATGAGTAGCAGGAGACGGAGACGTTTTATACTCACCTAAAATACTTTACCTTTCTCATAGTCTGTGGAAAAAGTCTAAACATACATACAGACATAGACAGACATATACGTACAGACAGACATACATACATATAGACATACATATATATATACATATAGACGGACATACATATAGACATGCATACATATATACATATAGACGGACATACATATAGACATGCATACATATATACATATAGAATTTACAATAAAAACTGTGGTTCATGTGCTCAAAATAAGTCCAGTCTATAGTCAGAGTCAGTCGTGTTTTAAAAATATAGAACCACCACATTTCAAAATCAACCTTTCAAATCAACCTTTTGAATAGATCCAAAACTCCAGGGCGTCCCCCATCTTTTCTCTTTGGATCTGTTAAAAATAAATACCTGTTTATCAAATGGCATATACAGTACCTGTTCATCAAACAACATATATAAAAGCAATGTGGTTTGTAGGTTTATCTGATTTATCCTACAGTACAACATGCTTCTTAAATGATCCTTTAAATGGCTATGCCAAGTTATTTTTTGTATAACTGATCATCTAATCAATGAATGAGCTGTTTTTTTTTTATGAGCCCTCATTAATGTCATTAGTGATATATTCTTTATTATTATTAGTTATTTCTAGGAACACCTCCTAACATTCCCTTATTGCATTATTATATATCGCCACTGAGTGTCAGGCAGGCTCCCTCACTCAGTCTTTAAGTCTTGATTAAAAACCCACTTTTATTCTTCCAAACTTTAACATGATGTGATGTGTTTTGATCCTCTCTGTAATATACACTGTTCACTATATTAGCTAGTTTCTGTTGCTTTTTCTATATAATTTGTATTCGATTTTGTTTTGTTTTTCCTTACGTTTCACTGTCTGCTTGGCTTGTTTCTATCATACAGAACCTTGGTTGGCCCGCGTCAGCCTAAGTGCTCTATAAATAAAGTGGTATGGTATAAATAATCTAAGATTTAAAGCATAAAGCTATAAAAATTGTTCTAAAAATCTCTTAATCAATTCCTTTGTGGAAAACCAGACCAACCAAAATGCACTCCCGTCAAGGACAATCCTTCCTTCAGCTCCACAAAACTTTTGCATGAATGTTTGTGGAGACACAAATTTAATCTGCAAAAGAAAATATAAACATTAACTTTTGTTTCAGGGTTATGAGCTGGGATCAGTATCTCTGTACCATCACGGAGTTACAGGAAACGGAAAAATAAGTCGTCAGACCCACATAGTACAATATAAACTACAAATTCTGTGGCCTTGCTTGTCTAGCAAGCCATATCATGAGAATGTGTTTCATTAAATAAAATTAATCATAGCAGACTGCAGTTTTGAAACACGATACCAGGATCATTGACAGATCTTCACAGATCTATACGGGGGGCATGACCTTCAGCTGGACAGTTGGCGTGGTTGACTTCAAGACCTGTTCTCTTTGTCTTTCTGGAGAACCTGTTCAGCTCCCTCTTGTCACAGCATCCAGTGAGATCTTTGTTTCTGGGCGAGATCTTTGCTCCTGGGTGAGATCTTTGTTCATCATCGATCCATCACACCCGGACCGCATATACTGGTCATTTGTGTTTGATGACCGTGTTCTGACAGTTCTTTGTGAAAGTCTTTGTGGTATCTTTTGTTCAGAGAAAAGTCCAGTGCACAGCCCTCGTTCAGTGCCATAGTTCTTTAAGCCCCTCGAATGTTTATTTTGAGCAGGGCAGCCTGGGAGTTCAGCCTTGGTGTTCTCGGTGAAGTCAGTGAGCCAGCTTCTGGACATGCCCTTAATATCAAATCTGATCCAATCCAATCAATAACCACAGTAGTTTGTGATTCAAAAATTCAGACGCTGCATGTGTTCTTTGACATGACCCTATCGTAATATATGTACTACTAACCATGTGTTTCTGCAAAGTGTCGTGAGGTCTTTCAGACTTACGGTTTCCGCTCCACAAACACCGTGATGCCGCTTCTAAGAAAAAAATGAGAAAAATAGAAAAATGTAAAAATCCTTAACAAACCAGGTTCAAAGTAATCATGTTATTTCTATAAGCAATTACCTTGAATAGAGCCACCTCTGCAAGTCTGGTTTGCACAATGGAATTTTAAAATGTTCATTTACATAAAAGTGAATTTTCAACAGAGGCATCCTTTTAATCTGATCTGCATAATAGATCTAAAATCATTAATTTACGTATGAGTAAAATTGTCAATTTAACCTGAAACTAGAAATTTTACCACTTTTCAGTGGTTTACCTATCAAAAGTTAAAGCATGGGCTGGGTGATTTTGCCTAGATCCAAATTATGTCCTAAATAGAAAAGTATTGATTAAAATAAAAAAAATGTGTATTCAGTCAAGGCGTGTCTGTGAGTGGTACTTCCCGTTTTAATATTCCATATTATTATTACTGTATACACAGCCCCAATCTGTTTGAATGAAAACAACTCTTACTGCTGTCAAAGCCTATGCATTGTATGGTCAAATGATATGTTATTCTAATTCCTGTTCAAATGTACCAGACCTCTTTTTGTCTCTAATGGTCATAATTTATGCGAAACAACACCAAATTAGGTTTTTAGCAGTGAAATGTGTCTTTCACTCCTGGCGAGTTGGCTGGATTCTTGTGCGTATTTAACCTACTTGCTGAAAAGTTACTTCTAATAAAGCATTTTTATTATTAATCATTTCAGTCACATTATATAACTCTTAAAAGGAAACAGCTCCTATAATCTACTTAACTGTGAAATAGCTTTTTAAAATTGATAAAACATTTTCAATGTATGCAAAAATCGTTTTAAAATGATGAATTTAAACTGAGCGTTTTAACTTACAATCTGGTCAAAAATCTATTTGACAAAAATATATATCTTTTGTATTCTTTATAAGTGTCAAAGTTTTATCAATTTAGTTAAACTTTTAAAAGACAGAATTTACTGGCAAGTCTAAAAATAAATTTCTGCTAAATTTTTCTAAGACTTGTTATCCTAAAATGCCTAAACTTAATAATTTTGATCTGATTATGGTTGTTAATTTAAATTAACAAGCTTATTATAAAAGTTTAAATAGTCAATAATTGTAATTCAATGCAGTATACCTGTAATACTTTCTCTACTTCCCATTTATTTTGCATTAAATCCAAATATATTCCGTGTTTTATCAACATCCTATGCGACTGCTATAAAAACATCCAGTTCCTCTCAACTTCACCTCGCAGTAACAGACCCTACTCAGAATCTGAAAACATGAACTGAACCTCTCTGGATGACCAAGATAAAACTGTTTTTGTTTCATGAATGTTACTTGTCTGTTCCCCTCAGATAATCACAGGTGACTGAGCATAGTTGCCAAGACCGCTCACCATAAGCTACTCTGGGCTCTTTGTTTTCTGTAGTCGCTTATTGTGGTTACCTGGGCTTACTATGAACGTAAAGTCGCTTATTTGGGCTTGTTATTCATTTCACTTTATTCTTCGTCTAGTGACAAGACCACGCTAAAATTAGCTCCAATAAGTGGGGAAATATGGGGAAATAATATAATTAAAAAATGGGAGAAAAAGGGTGCACACTTAGCATGGTTAGCTGTTCAATTTTTTAGTTTATTTTTACTAAGTTGTACGCAGCTTTCATGAATGTCTATTGTTGTTATTGTCAATTGTTGTCATCACTCTTCATTTAAAATTCAGATCTCAAATGAGTCCCAGAGGTTTAATGGGGTTAATCTGTATAAATATGCAAAATGTATCTTTATGTTTTAGAGTGGCTACGTTTTTCAAAGTGTTTAGCATAATTTTTTCTTCCGTTTGTATGCAACGCCATAACAAATGTATGTTTATACTGGTTAAAAACGGTCCTAGTTTTACACAATGGGGTGGGTTGCCAGTTGGGCTCGTTTTGGGCTTGTTTTGGGCTGGTCGCTTGCTTCTGTCGCGAGATCTGGCAACACTGTATCAAAGTTCTCATGACAACAAGGCCTCCTGAATTCTTGCCTCGTCATCATTCAGCTTTCTCGACAGAACTATTTCGATAAAAATTGGTAAGCGAATTCTCAGTTTCTTTTTGCAGAGAAAACACAATTTAGACACGTTCGGTTTCACAGTACAACTATCTATTTACGGATTCAGACGGACGAGCGAAGCTTCGGCTGTCTCTCTGTTAGCATTAGCTTAGCTTTTCATTTCCGATAAAAAAACGTAATTTTTGGATGATTTAAAATCGGATCTTTCGCCGTTAGATTTTCATGATAAAAACGGATCTGTCCGCTTGGTTCAGCGAAACAATTTGGAGTCCTTCTCGCTAAAATTTTATTAAATCGGACCGCTGGTGTGGGCGCCAGGCCTACTGTTAAAACGTCCTAATTTAACGTTGTTAAAGGCACGGTCTGCAGTTTCTGTAAAGCCCTGAAACTTAGGAAATTTTCGAGCAGAAACCCTTCTCCCTCCTCCCCCTTGCACTCTGGCTGACCTGCAACTCCGCCTCCTTAGCTCCTCCTCCACAGCTTGGCCTGTCTCGTGAACGCGCATGCATTGTAAACACAGTTCTAAGATGGCGTCGGCGCAGTCACCCGATCGACTATTTCCTTCTCAAATCTTTGCGTATTTGTAATAAAGTATCGTAAATTATGTATAACCCTTTCAATAAGTTATGTTATAATACTTTGCTGCAGTGTGTGACATTTTATCTGTGTTACGCATCGTTTTGAAACATTCTCGATGGTCTTCAGACGAGGAATTTACACCCAGAGGGACCTACGGTCCGAAGAAGAGGAAAACAGCTGGACTTGTTCATATTCTGGTTTTGTTACATAATGAGATTCGATGCTCACAGGGGGAGTTGATGAAAACAAACAGTTCTCATAGTCACCCTGTTTTCATGCAAACATTTAAATTGATGATTCTTCATGAACATGCAGTGAAATAATTTTCTATTTGAAAGAACACAGCGACAAAATCTTTTTTATTTATTTATTTAGACAATAAATACACAAAAAACCTAAATAAATATGTGACAAGGATCATCAAACCGTTACATAACGCACTTAAATAACCATAAATAAAGCACTGAGCATCCACCCTGATGTTAAATACTCTGTTGTGTACTTAGTTTGATTTAAATAACTTTTTAATAAAACTGGACAGAAATTAAACAGAACTTAATTAACTCCAAATTCTTCCTAACCTGCAGCCTTCAGGGCAACAGAACAGCAAGCAGGGCCCAGGTGACTGATCTGGTCTTCACTTAAGTGGGTCAGGTCAATAAATATGTGGAGCTTCTCCAGATTGTCAGCTTGTCCAAACATCTAAAGTCCATAGAGAACCACCTGATCTCCACTCTTTCATTTGTGTATATATATAATATATATATATATATATAGTTATAAATATAGGTATCTATATGTATATATACTATATATATATATATAGTTATAAATATAGGTATCTATATAAAAAAATAACTATATTTATAACTACAGTATACAGTATATACTATATATATACTGTATATCTATATATGTATATATATATCTATCTATATATGTATATATATATATATATATATATGTATATATATCTATCTATATGTAACCTCATCAAATGGTGAATTCGTTCAGAATAAATCAGGTCTGCGTTGTGTTATTAAGGACCAGGAGACAGGATGAGGTGAAACGTTGTTTATCTGTACAGAACAGAATATGGACTGATCATAAATCAGGTTCATCACAGCGGGTACAGCACCTCATGCCCATCTTGTATTAACTGGCCAACTGCCGTATTTACAACATTAATATTAAACAGAAATACAAATAAATAAAATAATGTGTACCTGTACAGAACAGAATATGGACTGATCATAAATCAGGTTCATCACAGCGGGTACAGCACCTTATGAGGAAAATCATTTCATGTCAGCATCAAGCTAACATAATATTTTACTGGAGCGTTTAACTCAGTGGACCTACCTCATGCCCATCTTGTATTAACTGGCAATGAGATGTCTGTGTTCACAATATTTATAACCGCCAATCAGCCAGAGGGGGCGCTGTTTCACCCATTACACATGAACCTAAACTTGGAAGTAATGACAAGTGGAATTATATTCAATATTAACTATGTTACACTCCCTCCTGCTGAATTCCACTTGCCCCATTACAACAACCAAAACAAAACAACCAAATGAAAGCAAGTAAGAGAAAAAAAAACAGTACAGGCACATATACATAAATGGAATAAGACCACTATTCAATTGCACAGGAAACCAATATACAACCACCGTTTCCAAAATCGCTTGTGAGGTACAATCACATCAAATTCACAGTTACAAACACCCAGTCACTAGACTATCCTGAGAGGATCAGTATGAGAAAAGGTTGGCCAAACCCCATCTACATACATAAGGGAAAAAAAAAATATGCCCATTTACATATTTTGTTAATGTGTAACTGCAAACTCACCTCCCAAATAGCAAAACAAACATGAAATATGAAAATTGTTACAACACCTCTAGGTCAAAGTTGAAACAAATTAAACTGTAGTTTTTTTTTCATATACAAGAACTTATCAGACTAATGCTGTTCTTTGGTGCATCATTTCAATAAATCTGGTCACTGGTCTCAACAACCGTCCAGCTCTAGATCTACGGTCAGTCGCACCATCAACTACTGTCACTGTAGTAGTTACTGTAGCAGGTATGTCAGTGAGAGTGTCAGTAACAGGAGCCGGAAATGTCTCTGGGCAAGCCGTCAGGACTGCTGAGCAACCAGAGTCTGCTGAACTGCTGTCCGTCAACGCAGGTCCTGTGGCTCCTTCCAGCACGGTGCCCTCCACCTGCTCAGCATCCTCCACATCTGTCTCACTGCCTGCTCCCAAAGGTAGGTCAGATACCCACGCTCTTGTTCTAAACTCTGCTGAGTCAGAAATAGCATCACTGATGGCTGACCTCCCAGCACTTGGGTCAAGTGAACTTGATGTTTGAGATAGTACAGCCTCCTCCTGGTCATCATGGTTGTCCTCAGGTAGAGGCAGAAAGTTTACTGGCATTATCAGATTGCGGTGGACCACTTTTACTTGGCCTGTAGTGGGATTCTGGATCCTGAAAGTGTGGTTCTCATCATCTTTTCCAATCACCACATACACCGTGCTATCCCAGCGGTCAGCAAGCTTCCTTTTTCCAGGTCCTCCTTTGTTGGCCAGCAGCACTCTGTCGTTCACTTCCACAAGTACACCACGTACTCTCCGGTTGTATAGCTCAGTGTGACGCTGGAGCTGTTTAGTTGCCGTTGACTGGGCTACAGCCATAGCTTCTCTCATGTCCTTTCGTAGTGACTCCACGTAGCGATCATAGTCCACCACCTCCGGATCACTGAGCACTGAACCAAAGATGACGTCCACCGGAAGACGTGGCACCCTTCCAAACATGAGCAGGAACGGAGCATATCCTGTCGTCTCATGCACGGTACAATTGTAGGCAAATGTCAGAGATTTCAGGGCCTCAGGCCAACGATGTTTAGCTCTTGGTGGCAATGCTCGAATCATGTTGCCTAGAGTCCGGTTCATTCTCTCACATGAGCCATTACCCATAGGGTGATAAGGTGTAGTGTGGGACTTTTGCACGCCTGCCACATTCAGTAACTCTGCAATAAGCAAACTCTCAAAAGTGGCCCCCTGATCGGAATGTAGTCGCTTGGGAAACCCATAGATGCTGAAATAATTGTTCCACAGCTGGTGTGCGACTGCTTTAGCTGACTGATTGGGGCACAAGAAAGCGTGTGCCATCTTTGTGAAGTGGTCAGTAGCTACTAACACATCCAGTGAACTGTTTGAAGAATCCTCAGCAGTCCAGAAATCAATACTGACAAGTTCAAGAGGTTCAGAGGTCCTTATGTTTTTCAAAGGAGCTCTGGCTTCTGGCTCTGGCGACTTGCTGACAACACATCGTCTGCAGTGTTGTACATACTCAGTAACATCACGCACTAGGCCAATCCAATAAAATCTCTGTCTCGTCAAGTACAGGGTCCGTTGCTGACCCTGATGACCAGCCTCATCGTGAACACCTTGTAACACCTTCTGGCGCAGTGAGCGTGGGACCACAAAAAGGTAGGACTTTTTCTTTGTGACAGGGTTTTTAGCTACCCGTTGCAGGACTCCGTCTCTCAATACAAGCTTTTCCCAGCCTTTCAAAAGCTTGAGGACTTCTGATGACTCCTTGACACGTTCCCTTCTGGAAGGTCTCCACTTTCTCTCTACAAAGAACATCACCCTACTTAGAACTGGGTCATTTCTCTGTTTCTCCTGCAACACTTCAAGTGAGAGCACCTCAGAGTTGACCTGTGGGGTTGTTAGAACAGTCTGTGAGAACTGTGGCAGGAGAAGAGCATGCGGGTACACCACAGGACCACTCTCACTGCATCCCTGGAGCACAGCAGCAACCTCCAATGATGATACTGCTCCTGTCTTAACAACTGCCACACCCTGAGAAATCTGTTGGTCACACTCAGCTACTTCAGGCGGGTTAGCTGACCAGCGAAACACCTCTTGGACTCCATTAGCACCAACTACTGCAGCCTCTGCCAGCAGCTCGTCATAAGGCACTCTCGTCAAACGGTGAGGCATACTAGGCTGTACGAAGGGCTCTCTGCTAAGGGCGTCAGCCACCACATTCTTTGATCCAGGAATGTACTTGATGTTGAACTGGAATGGCGCCAACTTAGCGATCCACCTCTGCTCACACGCGTCCAGCCGAGCCTTGGACAGGATGTAGGTTAGCGGATTATTGTCCGTCCACACGGTGAATTGATGGCCTCTCAACCAATGATGGAACTTGTCACACACTGCCCATTTTAATGCGAAAAATTCTAGTCGGTGTGCAGGATATTTGGATTGGGCATAACTCAACGATTTACTTGCAAAAGCAATTGGTCTGGCCGTTGAACCACCTGCAGGCACTTGTGATAGGACTGCGCCAAGTCCGTCGGTAGAGGCATCCACAGACAGGAGAAAGGGCTCACTGAAGTTTGGGTGGGCCAGCACCACACAATCTAGCAAAGCTTGCTTCAGTTGATGAAAAGCGTGCTGACAATCTGTCGTCCAATCCTCAGCACGGAGCTGTTTGCGAATTTGGCGGCGTTTTCTCCCACTTCCACGTGGACCTTTAGAGCATGAGATTAGCCGAAACAACGGTTTGGCTATGGCAGAACACCCTTCAATAAACTGCTGGTAGTAGACTACCATGCCAAGAAAGGAACGGATCTTCTTCTGGGAGGGAATATTTGTGCCAATTTCCATAAGGTCAGACTCTGTGATGGTGGTGATAGCAGTCACTTTATCAGGGTCAGACTGGATCCCATCTATGCTGATGATATGACCAAGAAACTTCACTGACCTCCTCAGAAAGTGACATTTCTTTGGGGCGAGCTTTAGGTTATGGCTCTGGAGTCTCTGGAAGACCATGTGCAGACGCTCCAGCGCTAGGTCTTCTGTTGGAGCAAACACCAGGACATCATCCAGATAGCACAACAAGCTCATGAAGTTCTGGTCACCGAAGATGTTTAGCATCATTCTCATGAATGTGGCGGGACTATTACAGAGTCCTTGAGGCATCCTATTATACTCATACAATCCAAAAGGCGATGAAAAGGCAGTGTACTTTCGGTCAGCTTCATGCACTTCCACATTGTAATAGCCAGAGGTCAAATCCATGGTTGAGAAAAAGGCATTGCCCCCCAGGGCTGCTAGAGCATCAGCTGGATGAGGGAGTGGGTGAGCATCCTTGACAGTGCGTGCATTGATCCATCGGAAATCATTACAGATACGTAGGTCACCCGACTTCTTCCACACGATCACTAATGGAGATGCAAACTCACTGCTAGACTTTCGTATGATGTCACGCTCTTCCATCTCATCCAATGCCTCTCTCAATTTTTCATACTGGGTTGGTGGTATGCGCCTACATGGCAATCGAAATGGTTTCTCATCCATGACTCTGATGCGATGTAGGAAACCAGTGGCTTTACCACAATCCATCTTGTCCCTTGAAAAGATTGATTGGTATTGAACAATGAGCTCAGCCAGTTTAGACTTATATTCAGGGGCAACGTCACATGACTCAATGTCCACATCCGACAGCCCCAGTCCTCTTAGCCTTGCCTGAGGGGTGTCAACTGTGCACGGCGCCACAAGGTGAGGATGATCTGGTAAAGTCGAGTCCTCTGAGACGAGGCTATGTTTTGTACTGTTGTCCAACGGTACTTGAACTTGTTGTTGGATGTCGAGATGGGAACCAGCAAACATCTCCACTGAATCACAAGTACTCACATCCGCCAACTTAGTATTACGTCTCAAAGTAACCAGCTTGTCTGATGGATTAATGACCTTTAATGGGAGCCACCCATCTGCTCTCAGGATTGACACCGACCTCCCCACCAAGACTGTTCTCGGTTAGATTACTGTAACAGTCTTTTAATGGGTCTGAACAAATCTTCTTTAGCTCGCCTTCAGTCTGTGCAAAATGCTGCAGCGAGGCTGCTAACTAGAACCAATAGAAGAGCCCATATCACTCCTGTTCTGGCCTCCCTGCATTGGCTCCCCGTGCATTTCAGGAGTCATTTTAAAATTTTGGTTTTAACTTTCAGGGCATTGCATGGTCAGGCTCCCAAATATTTATCGGACCTTTTGAAGCCTCTCCGTCCCACCAGGACTTTGAGATCTTCAAATCAAATGCTACTGATGGTACCAAGAACGTATTTTAAAACACGTGGAGACAGAGCATTCCAAGTGGTGGCCCCGAGGCTTTGGAACGCTCTCCCTCTGTCACTGCGCAGCTCAGACTCTATCGACTCTTTTAAAAAAGATCTTAAAACGTATTTATTCAGACTGGCTTTTAATTAAATTTTATGTATTTTTTCTTTTTATTCTTTTTATTTTTGCTTGTGAAGCACTTTGTGATGTCATTGTCTGTGAAAGGTGCTATATAAATAAAGTTTACTTACTTTTACTTACTTACTTACTGTTCTCGGTTTAGATCTGGCGGTTGTTGGCTCCACGACAACAGTACATCCAGCCAACAGATTATTCACCTGTGGCAACTTGCCCCAAATCAGATGCTCTGTCATGGGTTCAAGAGTAACAGCTCGCTTGATTTTGATAGTTCCAACTGCATAATGGGCGTCTGAATCGGCAGCTTCCACCCTTGCCAACAAATGTAGCAGTTTCTGCTCTGCATCACTACTGTCACAGAGTGCTGTGGGGCCTTGGTCCTGGATGTCTTGCTTCAGCTTAAACCTGTTAATAATGTATTTCAACAGGTTACTGCCAACAATCAGTTCTTCATTCTGGTTCTCAACGATCAATGTTGGGACAATCACTTTGTAATCATAAAGATCCATCTCCAGATCGCACATGCCAGAAGGTAATGTCCTGGACCCCCCACATCCAATCAACACAGTGGCTGTCGGCTCAAGGGCGGGGCTTCTTAAAACATCCTGCTGTAACAGCTGAGGTATTACTTTAGAGCTCAGTGTGCACGCCATCGACCCGCTATCCAGCAAAGCTCTGACCGTAACCACTCCTCCCAGTGTCACATTTTCATAAAACAAGTTGTCATGTTGTTTGAGTCTCTGAATGTTTTGGATTATTGGTGTATATCCCATTTTTCTCACTTCACATGCACTTTGACATATAGACTCCATGTCATTTTCAATATTTGCAACAGGGGGATCACTTTTAGGCCCAACACTTGTCCCCACCACATGCAGGCCAGTCAGTTTTCCTGAGGCTGCACCACCTGCTTGTCGCTCCCAGGCTTCCTCACCACAGTCCCTGGACACTCTGCTCGGATGTGGTCAGGTGCAAAACAGCTGAAGCACAGATGGTTGGACCTGCAGTGGTACTGAGTAGTGTGTCCACCCTCGCTACACACAGCACAAGGTAAGGCAGGCTTTACTTTTGTCGGCTGGTCCCTCTGGGTGTGTACATTGAACCTTCTTTGAACATTGTGCTGTTGTGGCTGCTGCTCCAGCACACGTTCAAGTAGAGCGATGACCCGGTCCAGGCGGTCTGGCGAGCTCTCAGCTGTCTTCCCAATAGCAGCAGCTGGAGGTAGTACTTCAGTACGGAGTGTCGCACTCTGCACAGACGAGGTGACTTCCTGGTGCTGGGAAGACAGGATGCTTGACATTTTGTGTTTGGTTAGTCGCTTGCGATTTCTGCAATTCTCAACAAGCTTCTCGTGAATTTCAGCCACTGTCCAATCTTTCAGCTGCTTACATTTGAATATGAGTGACAGTTCAGGATCAGGGCAGTTCTGGATAAACATGGCAGCTAGATCACCAGACAGAGAGTCAAAAGCTTTATTTTGTCTCTTTAAAGAGTCCTCTGTCATGTCCAAAGCTTTGTTAAGTCTCAGCCAATAGTCAAAGGGATGTTCGTCAGGGTGGGGCACCGTAGCATAAAAGTCTGCTAAGGGCAAGCTAGAGGACATAGTATCACTGAAGTGCTGCTTCAGTATCTCAAAAATGGGCTCAGGTCCTGTAGTCAGATTTAAAACTGGCTTACTGCGTATGCCAACTTTAACTACTTCATGTGCCCTCCCCACCAGCTTAGAGATCACCTCATCAGCCTGTTCAGCCACAGAGATGTCTTTCTTTCTCATATAAGTTAACATCATAACCTCCCACTCTTGGACTGAACATGAATCATGATCCCCTTTAAAACTCACAGGTTCTTTCACATCAGGGCGAACAATGACATTTAACATGGTAGACTCGTTAGCTGTAGCTCCAACCACCCCTGGACCCACTGTATTACTCAAACGGGTCTCAATGCAAGCTGCAATACTTTCACCTATTGAAACTCCAATTCGTGAAGCTATGTCACTCAAAAGTCTACCATCAACTTCACACTGTGGAGCATTAACAGTGTCATTAACTCTTTCACCCACATAAACAAAATTTGATTTTGGTGTGGATGCTTCTGGGGTATTCAAATACAAACCCCTACCTCTGGCAACTGCAGGCATAGGAGTAAACATTTCAAACCCCCTCCCCCTACCAAAATAATTATTGCTTGCCATAACTCAGCCCTTAATGATCAAAAGCAACAAAAAACAAAAAAAAATATATATATATAATAATAATTTTCAGTTATTATTATTAATTATTATTATTATTAATTATTATTAATTTGATCACTTACAAATTAAACACGAGCAAAAGTGCACCTTCAACAAATCAACAAGAAAAACCTGAATGAAAAAGCTGTAAAAACATTAAAACTTATTTTGTCTCAAAGTGCCCCTCCTCCTTCAGAGAGCGCAGCGCAGAGAGAGAGAGAGAGAGAGAGAGAGAGAGAGAGAGAGAGAGAGAGAGAGAGAGAGAAAGAGAAAGAAAGAAGAAAAAAAAGACCTCCTGTATCATAGTGCAGCCACAGCGCTCAATCAACACAAAACGGTTAAAATGAATTAAAAAAAATAGCTCCACACTTTCAGACTGGCCACTGCACTACCAGACTGAGCAGCGAAGAATCCACACGGGGCTGCGGTACCGGCCGGGTCTGATGAACGGGACAGATGCGCGCGCAGCCACCAACTGCCGCGGCTCCAGGGTGTAGACGCAGCCCACCAACTGCCGCGGCTCCAGAAAGTAGACGCAGCCACTCGCGCTGGAGAAGTTTGAAGAACGGGTCACAGGCACCAATGTAACCTCATCAAATGGTGAATTCGTTCAGAATAATTCAGGTCTGCGTTGTGTTATTAAGGACCAGGAGACAGGATGAGGTGAAACGTTGTTTATCTGTACAGAACAGAATATGGACTGATCATAAATCAGGTTCATCACAGCGGGTACAGCACCTTATGAGGAAAATCATTTCATGTCAGCATCAAGCTAACATAATATTTTACTGGAGCGTTTAACTCAGTGGACCTACCTCATGCCCATCTCGTATGAACTGGCAATGAGATGTCTGTGTTCACAATATTTATAACCGCCAATCAGCCAGAGGGGGCGCTGTTTCACCCATTACACATGAACCTAAACTTGGAAGTAATGACAAGTGGAATTATATTCAATATTAACTATGTTACATATATATATATATATATATATATATATATATATATATATATATATATATATATATATATATATATATATATATATATATATATATATATACAGGTAGTCCCCGATTTACGAGCGCTCTGATCTGCGAGGTTCCAGACTTACGAGCTGCACATTTTTGGAAAAAACGAAAAAAATACTGAGTTTTCATGTGTTTTTTCACTTCAGTTAGCTAGTTAAGCATATAAACACACGTTTCCGATCATTTTTATGCACTCAAAAGTAGTTTTTAGATGAAAATAGAGTGTTTTTAGGTGCGCTAGCGAAAACCGTTCCAATTTACGAGCGGATTTCCGGATTTACGAGCGAAATGGCGGCCGTTCCAAATTACGAGATTTCCGGTTTACGAGCGCCTCGTTGTAACGGATCTCGCTCGTAAATCGGGGACTACCTGTATATATATATATATATATATATATATATACAGGTGACCCCCGAGGTACGAACGAGTTAGGGACCTAAGAACGGTTCGCAGCTCGATTCTGCCGTAGCTAGGGGGTGAAAATTTTATTATTATTTTTTAATTATCATGCTAACGGAGCGCGCGCACACATTTAAGCATGTACAGTAGTGTACTGTAATGTTAAACATTGCTATTCACATTTACAGAATAAATAAAAATATATTTTCTTACTTTGAGATGGTCAAAGCCGACATCTTAGGTTGCCATGCGTTGATTGTTGTCGGGCCGAGCAGCGCGGCGGCCGGCGAGTGAACCACCGCAGCTGCTCGAGACCTGTGTTAGCTAGCTGGCTAGCTTCTGCTAGCCAAGCCATGAGCTGGTGTTGGAGCGGCGGCGCGATCAATCTGCAGCTCCTGCTCCAGCCTGAGACGTCCACAGAGCTCACAGAGCGATTCCAGCTAGTAATTAATCCATATGATGCGATCCTGGTCACAAGTGTTCAAAAGGCCGGCTCCCGTGTTAGCTCCCGTGTTAGCTTCTGGAGCTAGCCAGGCCGGAGGTGTAGCCAGGCCGGCCGGAGGTGTTCGCGGCGGCCTGGCACGATCAGCGATAAATCCGCTGCTGCCTGAGACATCCACAAAGTTCACAGAGACGTTTCCAGCTCGTAATTAATCCATATGAAGCCATCCTGGTCACCAGTCTTCGGCCGGCTCCCGGGCAGCTAACCTAAAATGGCGTCCGGTGTTCTACATTAATTTGTGACCGGAGACCCCAGTGACTGAACCTAAAATGGCGTCCGGTGTTCTACATTAATTTGTGACCGTGTAAACTGAAGACCTACTTCCTGTTGCCCAAGATTGCTCAAAAATGATCAGAAATGATCTTTTTTATCATAATTATTATTTATAAAGCCTTTAAAACAACCACAGCTGCAACAAAGTGATGTACACATGAAATTAAGAACATTTAAACAAAACAAAAAAACAAAAAACAAAAATTAATATTATTTTTTTAATACAGTAATTTCATATTTTTATTAAATATGATACGTTCGTAGGTCCCGTTGTTCGTAGGTCGATGGAGTCGTAACTAGGGGGTTTGCTGTATATATATATATATATATATATATATATATATATATATATATATATATATATATATATATATATATATATGGGCAGCACGGTGGCACAACTGGTAGAGCTGCTGCCTCTCAGCGAGAAGGTTGCCGGTTCAAATCCCGGTCCGGGGCCTTTCTGGGTGGAGTTTGCATGTTCTCCCCGTGCATGCGTGGGTTTCCTCCGGGTACTCCGGTTTCCTCCCACAGACCAAAAAACATGCTTGTTAGGCTGATTGGTGACTCTAAATTGACCCTAGGTGTGAGTGAGACAGGTCCCTCTTGTAAATGAGTCCCCGTGACTCAACGAGGCTAGCCTGTATAAATAAAGGTTGAATGAATATATATATATATATATATATATATACATACATATATATATATATAT
>JBBPBX010079863.1:0-16295 GCA_038048925.1 Garcialebias charrua
AGTACACATCTTGAGAATTACTGTTCATGAAAACAACAGCAGCATTTTGGACGTCGCGCTCCTTAGAAAGGCCCTTTAGGAGACAAAAACAGCATTAACATCATTACTAATGATTATTTAATCAGTATCAATAAATAAATAAAAAACGATATAAGAACTTACAATGAATTTAACGTTCAACTTGTCAACTTCAGACGGCGAAGAACTTTGGTCTGGAAACGGATAGTGGAGATGTTGATGCAACAAATAATGTTTTATTTTTCAAAGCTTTTCACTTTGTTTTAAATTGTGTTTTTACAGATTGAAAGTATAGATAGAACTTTCTAATTAACAATCTGACTTACTGTGAGACTTCCACAACCTTCTAAAGAAGATGACCATGACCACAGTGAAGAAGACTGATGAACACACCATCACAGATGCCAGCATGTGGCTGAAACACACAAAACACATCTAAGAAGTTTTCGTGCATGCGTTATGGGCGTCAAACAAATACACAGTGGGCCAAAATTGACAAAAATGTAAAATGTTGAGGGCCAGACTGACTCAGTGTTTACTAATAACTTATTGAAATGACCTTATGGCACATATTGAACCTGGAACTAGCAAGGCCTATAAGTTTAGCCTATAAAATAACATTAATCATTAAATAAATAAAATTAAATATTAAAATTAAACAAAATCAATTGCTTCATGGTATTCTTTTTTTTTTTTGTTCAAACTTTATTTATACAGGTTAATCCCACTGAGCTTCAATGACTCGTTTACAAGAGAGACCTGATTTTATTGTGGCTCTGCAACGTTTCCTGAGTAAATTCAAGTGAAAACACTTTTTCTCAGATAAACAACAGACAAAACAAATATGTCCTTCAAAGAAAATCAAACGTCCTCTAATAGCAAGAGAGAGAAAAATGCCAAAAGGAATTTATTAAAACTTGAACATGTGTTAAAGCTGTGTGCTGCTCTGTCATGATGTTAAAGAAAATATCTCTCATTAACAGTTTGCACAAAAGAACCACACTCAACGGCAGGAGGAGATTTTTCAACAGCATTGTACTCACAAGGACCCTTTCAAGACAGGTCCTATATATAAATAAATATGTATGAAAACACTGTCACAGAACAAGTATCGAATAAATTTTTCTGCAGACTTTTACAGAGCAGCAGAGTCCAGCAGGCGTTCACTCATAGGCAGCTGCAGTCAGCTGCACAGACATGATCCATGGCCGTCGACAAGTCGGCCTCCAGATGGAGATGAGAATGTTTTGGGGATGTTCTACTGGTGATAACATCAAAGAGGCAGCGAGTCGGCCTCCAAGTCGAGATAAGAGATTGTTTTAGTAGACAGCAAGTTCTCAGGGCAGAGGGAAATAATTTTCTCAGCCACAATATAAAACACAATAGAACATTCATAACACTTAACTGAAAACGCTCTGACAGATGCTCACCAGTCTGAGTCAGATACTCGGTGTCTCAACTTGGAGACAAGTTCATTAATGTTTGGTGTCACGCTCTGATCTGAAGAAATCCTCAGGATTTAGTGAAGGTGCTCATCAGAAGGACTACTCCTGTGATGGTTTGTTTATTTTCATCACAAAGAAAAGTTTCTGGCACGGGCATGTGCTGCTAAACAGAGAACACTTGAGCCGCTTGGGTGCAGCAGCTGGGTCATTGTGTCAGGGATGAAGTGTGGAATCTCTGCAGCTCCCACAGACTCATGGCTTCAGTGTGCCACGACCATGGAGCTCAATCAGATCCATTCAGAGACTGTTGGAGCGCATTACTTGTCAGAAGATGGTGGAGTGATGAAGCTGAAGAGTAAAATTATGAAGATGAAGATTAAATTAATGAAGATGATAGGTGGAGAAATGAAGATGAAGACAAAGGGTAGTGTGATGAAGATGAAGGTTCAAGTGATGAAGATGCAGGGTAGTGATTGTTACGGTCACTGACCTCTAGGGGCTCTCTTTTCTTGAGGGAGCCCTCTCTCTCTCCTATTGTTTTTCAGTTCTACCTGGCTGCCACAGGTGAAAAGTGTTTGAGCTCGTCAGCCACCCCATAAAGAGCTTCATGCCAAAGATGTCAGGTCCCTTTTGTCTGGGCCTTGATCTGCTGTGATCTTGTCTGTGTGGTTTTGTAAAACTTACTGATCTTGCTGTGAGCACTTTTGGTATAGTTTGTGAGTGCCTAACTAATGTTGTTGTTTTTTCTCTGTTCACAGGGGAAGCTGGTAGGGGTTCTCTGCCATTTCTGTTCCAACCTGTTTTCTCCTGTTTTGTGGATAGCTAGGGAGCTTAGCCATTGTATTTTAAGTTTACTTCTAGCTAGTTATATATTTTCTTTATAGTTAGAAGGGGGTGTTTTGTTTGTTGTTTTGGCCTTGGAGACCCTGAAGCTTAAAGCTTCCCTGTGTTTTTCTGATTGTTTTTTCTCTTTTCTACTTTGTAAAATAAACATGTTATTTTATTGACATCAACTGTTAGTTTTTTTTATGTTACACCCAGTGCCATATTTTTACCTGATTAGCCTCAGGGTGAGGTTGTAACATAAGTGGGGGCTCGTGTCCGGGATCATTAATTTGTGAAAATGGCACAGTTTAGTTTGAAGGAATTTTTAAGTAATCCTACTGTACAACAGTTTGATGTCTGTAGAAAAGATGATTTATATGAACTTGCTTCATACTTGGGTATCCATGTGTCTAAGTCTTTGCTCAAAAGTGATCTAAAATCTCTTGTTTTTAGTAGTTTGGTTGAAAAAGGAGTGCTGTCACTGGAAGTGGATGAAAAGGATGCCACCTCATCTTTTGAAGCTGCTGATCAGCCTGCAGTTTGTGCTGATGATGGCATGGGGACACCTGCTGCTGCAAAACCAGAGGGAGGTAAACCACCACAGTCTCTCCCACGGTTTGAGCCTTTGTCTGCTGAGTCCACAGTTCCTAGTGGAGGAGCTCGTTTAAAGGTGCGTCTGGCTCGACTTGAACTGGAAGCCAGAGAGAGGGAACGTAAGGATGACCTGGAGTTCAAGCTTAAATGCCGACAAATCGAAGCTGAAACTGCTATTAAAATACGTCAGATGGAGTTGCAGGCTCAAAAACCGACTACAGTTCACACTACAGATGGAGATGAGGCCAAGGTCAGGATTTCACCAGGTAAACCTTCTATACCACCTTCTACTTTTGACATCGGCAAAAATATTTCCCTGGTTCCACCATTCAGAGAGACAGAAGTGGAGGCATATTTTAATGCATTTGAGCGTATTGCGGTTGCCCTTCAGTGGCCCACAGAAGTTTGGCCCCTTTTGTTGCAGTGCAAACTGACTGGTAAGGCACAGGAAGTATGTTCAGCACTCACAATTGAAGACAGTCTTGTGTATGACAAAGTTAAAGCTGCCATACTCAGGGCATATGAGCTAGTGCCTGAGGCATACAGACAACGGTTCAGAGCCTTAAGAAAAACCAGTGCACAAACATTTGTTGAATTTGCAAGAGAAAAAGCAATGTTATTTGACAGATGGTGCCAGGCAACCAAAGCCACTGATTTTTCCTCACTACGTGAGTTGGTACTGTTGGAAGAGTTCAAAAACTGCCTTCCTGATCGTACAGTCTTGTACTTGAATGAGCAAAAAGCTACCACCTTACAAGAGGGAGCTATCTTAGCTGAAGAATTTGCCCTTACTCACAAAAATGTTTTTTGTAAATCTGATCAACCCCCTCGGGATAAAATGGGGAAAGATGTGCTACAGTCTCAGGTTAAGAACACTTCAAGCTCCAAATCTGAGAGACAATGTTTTTACTGTCATAAAATGGGGCATATTGTTTCTGACTGTTTGGCCCTTAAACGTAAACAGGCACCCCAACCACCAAAACCAGCTAAAGGGGTTGGCCTGGTTAAGACGCCAAGATCTTCCCCACATCTCTCAAACATGACTGAAGCTGATGACTGTTTTAAGCCCTTCATTTTTGATGGTCTTATATCTCTAACAGGACTTCCTAAGGATGAGAAACCTGTGAGGATACTGAGGGACACTGGTGGTTCTCAGTCGTTCATCCTGTCCAGTTTTCTGCCATTTAATGCTGACTCCTCCTGTAATGCAAGTACAATAGTACAAGGAATTGGAATGACGTATGTACCAGTACCTTTACATTATGTTAACATAAAGTCCAAGTTGGCCTCTGGATGTTTTAAAGTTGCAGTGAGAAACTCCTTCCCTGTGCAAGGGGTTGAATTTATCATGGGAAATGATCTTGCTGGAGACAAGGTACTTCCTAATCCTGAGGTGGTGGATAATCCCAGTTGCATGATGGGTGAAGATGTGGTGTTGAAGTCCCATCCTGATGTGTTTTCTGTCAGTGTTCTTACCAGGTCCCAAGCTCGTAAGCTGAAGGAAGTGAATTTGGATGACTCTGTTCTTGGCTCTGCTTTGATGGAGGACAAGTTACCAGCAGAGGTCCTTTCAGGAACGGCACCCCTCAAGGAGGACTTTACCCCAAGATCAGAGGTTTTTCTCCCATTATCAATAACGCATGAGAGTTTGAGCCAGGCTCAGAAAAGTGATGAAACACTCACTAAATGCTTTGGAGGTGTGTGTGATTCAATAAAGAGTAATAAAACTCATACGTTTTATGTTAAGAATGGATTACTCATGAGAAAATGGATTTCAAGGCCTGCCTTGCAACAGAAAGGTAGTGAAGAGGATTGGGGAGTAGTGCATCAAATTGTCATTCCTCAAGTTTATCGTGAACAAATACTGCAGCTAGCACATGACCACTCATGGTCTGGTCACTTGGGAATCACTAAAACCCATGACCGTGTTCTACAGCATTTCTTTTGGCCAGGCCTCAAGAAAGATGTTGCCAGGTTCTGTAGGACATGTAAAGTTTGCCAAATAGTGGGTAAACCTAATCAAAGGGTTCCACCGGTTCCCCTTAAACCCATCCCTGCAGTTGGTGAACCTTTCGAGCGTGTTCTGGTGGACTGTGTGGGTCCTCTGGCCAGAACAAAGGCTGGTAACCAGTTTCTCTTAACTATCATGTGTGCTGCCACTCGCTTCCCTGAAGCTATTCCATTAAGGAGAATCACAGCACCTACCATAACAAAAGCTCTTTTGAAGTTTTTTGCAACTTTTGGTCTGCCTAAAGTTATACAGACTGATCAAGGCAGTAATTTTCAGTCCAAACTTTTCCAGCAAACTTTCCAGTCTTTTGGTGTTAAACACATTACTTCTAGTCCTTATCACCCTCAGTCACAAGGCGCACTTGAGAGATGGCACCAGACTATTAAGGCCATGATGCGAAAGTATTGTCTTGAGACGGGAAAAAACTGGGATGAAGGACTTCCTTTCTTGCTGTTTGCAGCCCGAGAAGCAAAGCAGGAATCTCTTGGATTCAGCCCTGCTGAATTAGTTTTTGGACATGGTGTAAGAGGACCACTGAAGGTTCTGAAAGAACAACTCCTGTCAGCTGACTCAAAGCCACAATCTAATGTGCTTGAGTTTGTCACCCAGTGTCGGGAACGTCTTTACCATGCTTGTTCGATAGCAAGAAAGTCTTTGTCTGCTGCTCAAGGGAAAATGAAAAAGCTATATGACACAAAGACTGTACAGCGGTCATTCGAACCAGGTGACAAAGTACTAATGCTGATGCCCACACCTGGACCATCTCTTGCAGCACACTTTGCAGGCCCATACGTGGTCAAAAGAAAAGTCAATGACACAGACTACATTATTCACACCCCTGATAGGAGGCGCCAAACACGTCTGTGTCACATCAATATGTTAAAGTTGTTTCATTCCAGAGAAGATGAACGTAAGGACTCATCTTGTGAGAACTCTCCCAAAACTGCATCCATCTCTCTTGTGTCTGGAGATGTCCACCCTGATGGTTTGAAAAAGTGTGATGAAGACCACTGTGGTAAACTCTCAAACTCTGTCATTCTTGACTCTTTGGATGCATATCTGTCCTATCTTCCCAGGGGTGAGAAGGAGGATGTGGAAGGCCTGATCCAGTTGTACCCTATGCTTTTTGGAGATGTGCCCTCTAGGCTGTCCTTATTTAATGTAGGATTTTATGGGGGAGGGTGTTACGGTCACTGACCTCTAAGGGCTCTCTTTTCTTGAGGGAGCCCTCTCTCTCTCCTATTGTTTTTCAGTTCTACCTGGCTGCCACAGGTGAAAAGTGTTTGAGCTCGTCAGCCACCCCATAAAGAGCTTCATGCCAAAGATGTCAGGTCCCTTTTGTCTGGGCCTTGATCTGCTGTGATCTTGTCTGTGTGGTTTTGTAAAACTTACTGATCTTGCTGTGAGCACTTTTGGTATAGTTTGTGAGTGCCTAACTAATGTTGTTGTTTTTTCTCTGTTCACAGGGGAAGCTGGTAGGGGTTCTCTGCCATTTCTGTTCCAACCTGTTTTCTCCTGTTTTGTGGATAGCTAGGGAGCTTAGCCATTGTATTTTAAGTTTACTTCTAGCTAGTTATATATTTTCTTTATAGTTAGAAGGGGGTGTTTTGTTTGTTGTTTTGGCCTTGGAGACCCTGAAGCTTAAAGCTTCCCTGTGTTTTTCTGATTGTTTTTTCTCTTTTCTACTTTGTAAAATAAACATGTTATTTTATTGACATCAACTGTTAGTTTTTTTTTATGTTACACCCAGTGCCATATTTTTACCTGATTAGCCTCAGGGTGAGGTTGTAACAGTGATGAAGATGAAGGTAAAGTGATGCGGATGAAGGGTAGAATGATGAAGGATAGAGTGATGTAGATGATGGCTAGAGTGATGAAGATGAAGGGTAGCGGGATGAAAATGAAGAGTAGTGATGAAGATGAAGGTTAAAGTGATGAAGATGAAGGCTAGTGATGAAGATGAAGCGTAAAGTGATGAACATGAAGGGTAGAGTGTAGATGATGGCTAGAGTGATGCTGATGAATTGTAAATTGATGAAGATGCAGGAAAGTGATTAAAATGAAGTGTAAAGTAATGGTAAAATGGTAAATGGAAAATGGAGCTTACTTATATAGTGCTTTCCAGCCCCCTTTGAGGGGCCCCAAAGCAAGCCACAGTACCAAAAATCCATCCATTCATACACACATTCATACACCGGTAGCAATAGGCTGCCATGCAAGGCGCCAACCAGTCCTACCGGGAGCAACTCGGGGTTAAGTGTCTTGCCCAGGGACACAACGAGGTATGCGAGACCGGGGATTGAACCTGAGACCCTCCGGTCCTGAGCCAGTTGCCCTGCCTAAACCATCTTGGCCCCTTATAATATTATTATATATATAATCATAATGAATGATAGCATGATGAAGATGAAGGGTAGAGTGATGTAGATGAAAGGTAGAGTGATAAAGAGTAGAGTGATGTAGATGAAAGATAGAGTGATGTAGATGAAGGGTAGAGTGATGTAGATGAAGGGGAGAGTGATGAAGGGTAGAGTGATGTAGATGAAGGGTAGAGTGATAAAGGATAGAGTGATGTAGATGAAGGGTAGAGTGATAAAGGATAGAGTGATGTAGATGAAGGGTAGAGTGATAAAGGATAGAGTGATGTAGATGAAGGGTAGAGTGATAAAGGGTAGAGTGATGTAGATGATGGATAGAGTGATATAGATGAAGGGTAGAGTGATAAAGGATAGAGTGCTGTAAAGTGTAGAGTGATAAAGGATAGAGTGATTTAGATGAAGGGTAGAGTGATGAAGGGTAGAGTGATGTAGATGAAGGGTAGAGTGATAAATGATAGAGTGATGTAGATGAAGGGTAGAGTGATAAAGGGTAGAGTGATGTAGATGATGGGTAGAGTGATGTAGATGAAAGGTAGAGTGATGTAGATGAAGAGTAGAGTGCTGTATAATGAAGTGAAGAGTGATAAAGGGTAGCGTGATGGAGATGAAGGGTAAAGTGATTAAGATGAAGTTTAAAGTATTAAAGGGTAGAGTGCTATAGATGAAGGGTAGAGTGATAAAGGATAGAGTGATGTAGATGAAGGGTAGAGTGATGTAGGTGAAGGGGAGAGTGATGAAGGGTAGAGTGATGTAGATGAAGGGTAGAGTGATAAAAGATAGAGTGATGTAGATGAAGGGTAGAGTGATAAAGGATAGAGTGATGTAGATGAAGGGTAGAGTGATAAAGGGTAGAGTGATGTAGATGATGGATAGAGTGATATAGATGAAGGGTAGAGTGATAAAGGATAGGGTGTTGTAGATGAAGTGTAGAGTGATAAAGGATAGAGTGATGTAGATGAAGGGTAGAGTGATGAAGGGTAGAGTGATGTAGATGAAGGGTAGAGTGATAAAGGATAGAGTGATGTAGATGATGGGTAGAGTGATGTAGATGAAGAGTAGATTGCTGTGGAATGAAGGGAAGAGTGATAAAGAGTAGACTGATGTAGATGAAGGGTAAAGTGATGAAGATGAAGTGTAAAGTATTAAAGGGTAGAGTACTACAGATGAAGGGTAGAGTGATAAAGGATAGAGTGATGTAGATGAAGGGTAGAGTGATGTAGATGAAGGGTAGAGTGATGAAGGGTAGAGTGATGTAGATGAAGGGTAGAGTGATAAAGGATAGAGTGATGTAGATGAAGGGTAGAGTGATGTAGATGAAGGGTAGAGTGATAAAGGATAGAGTGATGTAGATGAAGGGTAGAGTGATAAAGGATAGAGTGATGTAGATGAAGGGTAGAGTGATGTAGATGAAGGGTAGAGTGATGTAGATGAAGGGTAGAGTGATGTAGATAAAGGGTAGAGTGATGTAGATGAAGGGTAGAGTGATGTAGATGAAGGGTAGAGTGATGTAGATGAAGGGTAGAGTGATGTAGATGAAGGGTAGAGTGATGTAGATGAAGGGTAGAGTGATGTAGATGAAGGGTAGAGAGATGTAGATGAATGGTATAGTGATGTAAATGAAGGGTAGGGTGATGTAGATGAAGGGTAGTGTGATGTAGATGAAGGGTAGAGTGATGTAGATAAAGGGTAGAGAGATGTAGATGAAGGGTAGGGTGATGTAGATGAAGGGTAGAGTGGTGTAGATGAATGGTATAGTGATGTAAATGAAGGGTAGGGTGATGTAGATGAAGGGTAGTGTGATGTAGATGAAGGGTAGAGTGATGTAGATAAATGGTAGAGAGATGTAGATGAAGGGTAGGGTGATGTAGATGAAGGGTAGAGTGATGTAAATGAAGGGTAGAGTGATGTAGATGAAGGGTAGAGAGATGTAGATGAAGGGTAGAGAGATGTAGATGAAGGGTAGGGTGATGTAGATGAAGGGTAGAGTGATGTAAATGAAGGGTAGTGTGATGTAGATGAAGGGTAGAGTGATGTAGATAAAGGGTAGAGAGATGTAGATGAAGGGTAGGGTGATGTAGATAAAGGGTAGAGAGATGTAGATGAAGGGTAGGGTGATGTAGATGAAGGGTAGAGTGATGTAAATGAAGGGTAGGGTGATGTAGATGAAGGGTAGTGTGATGTAGATGAAGGGTAGAGTGATGTAGATAAAGGGTAGAGAGATGTAGATGAAGGGTAGGGTGATGTAGATGAAGGGTAGAGTGATGTAAATGAAGGGTAGAGTGATGTAGATGAAGGGTAGAGAGATGTAGATGAAGGGTAGAGAGATGTAGATGAAGGGTAGGGTGATGTAGATAAAGGGTAGAGTGATGTAGATGAAGGGTAGTGTGATGTAGATGAAGGGTAGAGTGATGTAGATAAAGGGTAGAGAGATGTAGATGAAGGGTAGGGTGATGTAGATGAAGGGTAGAGTGATGTAAATGAAGGGTAGAGTGATGTAGACAAAGGGGAGAAAGTGTATGATTACACCTGTGGGTCTAAAGCCATAGGCAGCATATTTAACATTTTTTGATCTTGGTTCCCTTTACACTTATTGCACAGCTTATATATAAATTTGTAGACATTTTATTTTGTTGTTGTTGCCAAGCTGATAGTTGTTTTTGGCCAGTAGATACTTTGACATGACTAATTTTCTTTAGACATTTTCCAGTTCGTTGGAACTGAATATGTAGAAATCATGAAGTATGTGGTCTTACCTGTTGCTGCTCCAGGACTCAGTAGTGATGGCTTTGCTGGTTGGAGGCAGGTGTTCAATAGACTGACTTGTCATGAGTCGAGGTGTAATGAGCAGCTCAGCTGTACATAATACACACCAAGAAAATTAATGAAGTGTTAAGACATTGTTTTTTAGCAACATTTTTTTATATAGTAGAATCTTTAGATCAATTAAATTAAATAATTGATGATGTGCAATTTTAGACCTGATAACTTCTGTTTATGATTATCTTTAAACCCACTCCTCATTTAAATAGTTCCTCAATTATAAGACTAAACAGCAACCACAAAATTGGTATCCTCGCACACACACACACACACACACACACAAAATAATAATCCAGATACGATTGTGTATCTGACTTTTATTTTTTTAATTCTCAAGTTGCAACATGAATATGAATAATAATAATGATTTTAATTTATAACGCACTTTTCATTAATAAAAATCTCGAAGTGCTACAAAGTGCAACAAAAGCAAAAATCTAATAAAACAGGTGATAAAATAAAGTAAAATCAATAATAATATCAACTAAGATTAAAGATAAAATCATGTGGAGGCAGAATAGGCTTGCTTAAAAAAATTAATAAAACAAGTGATAAAATCAAGTAAAATCAATAATAATATCAACTAAGATCAAAGATAAAATCATGTGGAGGCAGAGTAGGCTCGCTTAAAAAGAAAAGTCTTTAAGCCTTGTTTAAAGTCAACCAGTGACTGTGGAGCTCTCAGGTAGTCAGGGAGGGAGTTCCATAGGCGGGGGCAGCCACACTGAATGCCCGGTCTCCCATGGTCCTTAATTTGGTTCGTGGAATGTGAAGTAGATTACTGTTCTGTGATCGTAGAGACCGGGTGGATGAATATGGTGCAAGAATGTCCTTTAGATAGTCAGGTGAAGTTCCATGTAAGCATTGGTGTAATGAGAGCAGTTTTGTACTGAATTCTGTAGGTGACAGGAAGCCAATGGAGGTTATGGAGAATGGGTGTAATATGTTCAAATTTACGAGCTCTCAGTAAAATCCTTGCTGCACTGTTTTGAATATATTGAAGCTTCTGAAGGTTTTTGCCAGGGATTCAAATAAACAGGGAGTTGCCGTAGTCGAGCCTGGAGGAGAAAAAGGCATGGACGAGTTTCTCAGTGTCGGAAAAAGTCAGAGATGGGCGAAGTCTGGAGATGTTTCAAAGATGGAAGAAGCAGGTTTTAAACAGATGCTTAATTTTCAAATGTAAGATGAGAGTCCATTTTTATTCCAAGATTTGTAACAGAGGTGGAGAGGGGGATGTCTTGTCCAGAGAAGGAGATTGTTGTTAAAGTTGATGTTTGTATCTGGTGAGGGGTGCCAATCAGTATGGCCTCAGTCTTGGAGCAGTTTAATTGAAGAAAGTTCTGATTCATCCATGCCCTTATTTCCTCCAGGCAGGTAGAGAGGGCAGTGAGTGAAGATGGAGATGGGGATGATGAGGATGCTCCAGTCCTGATGTAAAGCTGTGTATCGTCGGCATAGCAGTGAAAAGAAATGTTGAACTGATTAATAATTTGACCTAAAGGCAGCATGTAAAGGGAAAACAGCAGGGGCCCCAGAACTGACCCTTGAGGGACACCACAGGAGACACCGACTGTCTGGGAAGTGGCATTGCCAAGACTAACACATTCCAGCCTATTGGAGAGGAAAGATTTGAACCAGTCCAGGACAGTGTCACAGAGACCGACCTCCACATGAAGACGGTGGAGGAGGATACTATGGTCCACAGTGTCGAAAGCTGCAGTGAGGTCAAGGAGGACAAGGATGGAGGGAGAACCAGTGTCAGCAGCCATGAGGACATCATTGGTAACTCTCAGCAGTGCAGTCTCAGTACTGTGAGCTACTCTGAATCCAGACTGAAACTTCTTTTGTTTTTGTTTTGTTTTATTGTTTTGTTTTAAACGTTTATTTATTTCATAATAATTAAAAAACACAAATACCATTTCAAATTCAAATAAATAAAATACATATAAAATAAAAGGTAGCAGAAGAAGAAGAATATCTTATCATATCTGCCCCTTCTTAACAAATCATATTTAAACAAACAGAATCAAGCAATGAAAATAAAATTGCATAGCAAAGAACATATAATTAGTCACATTACTCATTATAATTAATAGATATTTACAAACTTATATATATCTTGTTAACAGAATATTCTTGATCTTTTTCTTAAATAAAAATAATGATTTCTCATTTTTAATATCACAGTCCAAACTATTCCATAAACTTATGCCTTTTATAGAAGTTGATCTACCCCTCAAGCTGGTTCGATACTTCGGTTTAACAAAAATGTCCATACCCTTTAAATTGTAACAACTAATCCTTTTAGTAAAATATATTTGAATGTGTGGTGGTAGTATGTTGTTCTGAGCCTTGAACATAATTAGTAAAATATAGTAATCCACCAAATCATAGAACTTAAGCGATGTCATTTGATAAAACAAAATACTAGAAGGATGACAATAGTGTTTTCTTAAGACAATTCTTACAGCTCTTTTTTGTAAAATGAAAATTGACTGGGTTAAAGTTTTACAAGCAGTACCCCAAACACCAACACAGTAAATCAAATGTGGTACAATAATTGTGTTGTATAGCAAACTCAGAGCTTTTACATTCAAGAAGTCCCTTACCCTATACAATACTGCCACGGACTTTGATAATTTAGTTCTTACAAGGTTAATATGTTGCTTCCATGACAGTTTATCATCAATAATTACTCCAAGGAACCTGACTTCATTTACTCTGTGTATCTCGACGCCATCAATTTGAAAAGGAAAGTTCACAGAGAATTTTTTTTTACTAAATATCATATAATTAGTTTTTTCAACATTCAAAGATAACTTATTTAGTTTAAACCAAGTTTGTAGTTTAGCAAACTCCCTCTTCATAAGTTCACAAATTTGATTTAGGTCTCCACCCGAGCAAAAGAAGGTAGTGTCATCAGCAAACATAACACAATTTAGGAATTCAGACACCTTGATTATATCATTAATGTACAAAATAAACAACTTAGGTCCAAGAACCGATCCCTGAGGAACTCCACATGAAATATCACACAGATGAGATCTGACATCATCAATTTGCACAAACTGTTTTCTTCCTGTCAAATAACTTGATATCCATTGTAAAGCTGGGCCCCTAATACCGTATTTTTCCAGTTTTTCTAATAAAATAGTGTGGTCAATGGTATCAAAAGCCTTTTTTAAATCTACAAATAAACTTATACAATATTGTTTATTATCAACTGCTGTTGTAATATGTTCCATCAACTCCATAAGACACGAAGGACTCCTATGTTAGAATGTTGTTCATCGACTTCAGCTCGGCATTTAACACCATCATCCCCCAACAGCTCATCCTTAAACTGGACAGTCTGGGGCTGAACACCTCAATGTGTAACTGGCTGCTAGACTTCCTGACCGGGAGACCACAGACAGTGCGGGTCGGGAGTAACACATCTAGCACCATCACATTGAACACAGGGGCCCCACAAGGATGTGTGCTGAGCCCCCTTCTATTCACCCTGCTAACACACGACTGCACACCATCGTACAGCTCCAACCACTTCATCAAGTTTGCGGACGACACAACAGTGGTGGGTCTCATCAGCAACAACGATGAGACGGACTACAGGAACGAGGTGAGCCGCCTGGCCTTGTGGTGCGGACACAACAATCTCACTCTCAACGTGGAGAAGACAAAGGAGATTGTCGTGGACTTCAGGAAGAGGGATGCACAACATGCCCCTCTGACCATCAACAGCACCGCAGTGGAGAGAGTAGACAGCACCAAGTTCCTGGGAGTGCACGTCTCAGAGGACCTGTCCTGGAGCAGGAACACTGCAGCACTGGCAAAGAAGGCTCACCAGCGTCTCTACTTTCTCCGCAAGCTGAAAAGGGCTGGAGCTTCAACCCCCATCATGAGCACCTTCTACAGAGGTGCCATAGAAAGTGTCCTGACCAGCTGCATCACTGTGTGGTTTGGTGCATGTACTGCATCCTGCCGCAAGAGCCTCCAGCGCATTGTGAGAGCAGCTGAGAAGATCGTGGGCACCTCCTTGCCCTCACTGCAGGACTTACACAGCAAACGCCTCACTCGGAAAGCCCACTGCATGGCAGGTGATCCCACACACCCACTACACAGCTGCTTCAGACTGCTGCCATCAGGGAGGAGACTGAGGAGTCTCCAGGCTCGAACCAGCAGACTGAGAGACAGCTCTGTTCATCAGGCAGTCAGGATGCTAAACACTCTGCCTGCTCTGCCCCCCTCCCATTTGAACTGCCTTAACACTAAAACTTTCTCACACATTACCACACAACACAAAGATTTTAACACTGGACTCTGTGTCATCAAACGGGTTATTCACTAAACTCTCGGTCATGTGCTCATACAGTTTGCACTACTTCTCATACTTGCACTAATGTTTGTATTACATCACTGCCTATAGTCATAATACTGTTTACATTCTCTGTTTACATTTATTAATACTGTTTACTTTTATTACTACTGCTTACATGTAATTACTACTGTTTACATTTACACTACTCTAATATCTACACCACTGCTGATACATATACAGTGTGCTCTGAACGGTCTTATTTAGGGATGCCCAATGTGCCTTACTGCATATGCCACTTTTTGCCTCTATAACAACATCAACTACTACCTCATACATATACTGTGTACATTAACTCATACGCTGCTTTGCCACTTTGCAAATGTCAATGCTAGAAACCTTTAGTTTATTTTAGTTATACTTTTTATACTCTTTTTTTTATACTAGTATGCAAAAACTCAGGACAGTATTATGTTCATTAAATGTTTAATGTTTTAGTTTTAGTTTTAGAGTTGGTGTAAATTTTCATACTCTTATACCACTATGCAAAAACTCAGGACAGTGTTAGTTTTACTATTTTATGCTTATGTCTATTATTATATGTTTCAGTGTTTCAATGTTTAGATGTTTACTGTTGCACCGAGGGACTGAGAGAAACGCAATTTCGGTCCTGTGTATGTCCTGTACAGTACATATTGCAGATCTGACAATAAAGTTGACTTTGACTTTGACTTTTGATAAGTGCTAGGGATGCCGAATTATTAGATCTAAAACCATATTGACTGTCACTTAAGATATCATTTTTATCAAGAAAGTTGTCCAGTCTGGACACAAACAATTTTTCAAGAATTTTAGAAAATTGAGGCAACAAAGATATGGGTCTATAATTATTAAATAAACATTTTACACCATTTTTGAAAATTGGAGTTACCTTGGCTATCTTCATTCTATCAGGGAATATACCTTTTGAAAATGATAAATTACAAATATATGCAAATGGCTTAATAACATGATTAATTATCTCCTTCACAACCATCATATCAATGTCTTCACAATCTTTAGATCTTTTATCAGCAGATTTTTCAACTACCTTCAATATTTCTTCTTCCGTAGTTCCACTTAGAAACATACTGTTGACACAACTACTGATTAAATAGCTCATATTTTTAGGAATTGAAGTAGCAAGATTTGATCAAACTCACAAAATAATTGTTAAATCCATTTGCAATTTCCTTGTTATCATTAATTTCCATATTATTTTCCACAAAATGTTGTGACACTCCCGTATTACCCTTGGCTCTGAGGGGGAGCCACAGTCCGTGCTCTGCTGAACTTGAGATAATAATAATAATAATAATAATAATGAATTCAATTTATAACGCGCTTTTCATTAGTGAAAATCTCAAAGCGCTACACACATTGAATGCTACACACATTCATACACCGGTAGCGGCAGACTACCATGCAAGGTGCTTTCCAGTCCTACCGGGAGCAACTCGGGGTTAAGTGTCTTGCCCAAGGACACAACGACACATGGTGTGGGGAACCGGGATTCGAACCGCCAACCTTCCGATCGGGGGACGACTGCCATTACCACTACGCCACGGCCGAGATCAGCTTCGCCTCCACTGCATGTCCGCTCGGAGCCGCTGCGATATTCTGTGTTTATATGTTAATAAAACGTTCTAAAAAAATAAAATAAAACTATGGTGTGCTGGTCCAGAAGACCAGGAAATCAGCAGAGCCACGGGCAGCCACGTTGAACCCTACTTTAATTCGCTCGTGACAACTGCATTTCCTCATTCAATGCAGTCAGCAGAGGGAGCGGAGCAGAGCGAGGAGGAAGCGATTAATCATTTTGAAAAAAAAAAAAAAAAAAAAAGTCTGAT
>JBBPBX010079864.1:0-16295 GCA_038048925.1 Garcialebias charrua
GTTGAAAATTTGGGTGCACTAACTGTGCTGGTGAACCAAAAAAAAGTTTAGAAACACCAGTGCAATCAGTGCAAGAAGTTAGTGTAGAACCATGGGAAAAAATGTATCAATTAAAAAAATGATTTTGAGTAAGATATTTCCAGCAACCTGCAAAGATTTTGTTTCTTTCCACCTTGAAAACTTTAATATCCAAATACTATGTTAGGTTTATTCTTTAAAAAATAATAACACCAATTTCTCATTAACATTCAAATAATAATGCATTATTGTAATTAAAAAGATAAATTAATCTACATTTCTGGAAATGTTTGAATTATCAGAATAATCCAGGTTATCAATATTATACTTTTGATAACAATTTACCTTTGTCCACGAGAGGAAGACCTCGACCTCCAACTCCGCCTCTGAGAAAGGGACTGTCTTGGCCAGGTCTGACTGATCTGTTTAAAGCATGCAACAGCAAAATTGGTACACATCGCATCGTGAGTTAGATGAATTGTTACATCTCTAATTTTGATCATATTTAAATTAAATACCTTTGATCATTAGAAAGAGACTCAGAGGGACTCCTGCTACCATTGCATCCCAAGATTTGAGATTGAGTGCTTGAAGGGATGTCCATCGGGGTTCTTTCTGCATTTTAGAGGGTTTAAACATAAGTGTTAATATGTCAAAAATGTAAATTACTTTACACAAGGTTTCCAAGTACCCCAAGATGATAGTTGTGCAATATTTACCTGACTGTGCATTCATCCTTTTAGGAGGAGTTGGAAGAGCAAAGTCATCTATAATAAAACAGTCAACAGTAAAGCCTAAATGTTTTATAAATAGAAACATTAAATTTTAAAATAAGAAGTGAAAACAGTCAATCATTTTTAAACATATTTCAAATTAACCTGTCTAATTTTTTCAAAAATGTAAAAAATTACTTTTTTACAGGGTTACAGTACTTTCAGATCAAAATGGATGGCTGGGTTAGGTTTGGAGACAACTCACCACTGAAGGCGACTTGGATCGTGTTTTTCCAAATCTGTGGAAAAGAGCAAGGAGAGGAATGTGAAATCTCAACCTTATTTTAAAAGTTTGTGGATGGAAAGTATGTCAATATACCACCAACAGAGACATTGAACATTCTTGTTTAGACAAATACCCATGAAGCAGGTGTGTTTGGGGCCTCTGCACATTCTCCATCAGCAGTAGATTAATACCCCTCTGCTTAGTTCATGTAACATTAACATTTATCTTTGTGTGACCACAGCCAATGCTGACAGATATAAGAGGGGGAAATGTTTTTTTTTAAGCACATGATTAAAAAAAGTCATTAATGATGGGCAGTACATGTATAGGGGATAAGTTTTATCGTTTAATGTTAAACATATTTCTGAGACATTTTAGGCTTAGTGGCTGAAGAGTTATGACACTGTTTTATACACCGTTTACTGATTTTATATGCTCAGGAAATGTTACTGTTTGATTAAACTATTCTCTCTGGACTTTAGACAAACACGAATTACATGGTTTACTAGTTTATTTAGCTTAGGAGCCCATTTTTCATATAATCATAACTTAATCAAGTAGTTTCTCTTCATCCAGTGCAGGTAACATAGTTACTGCCGCTGGTCCACAGACAACAATACATTGTGCTCGATAACCAGAACACATCACACATAATATATACAGTATACTACTATGATAGACTACATTATTACTTAAAGGCTAATACACTTAGAGTTCACATCTAGAAAACAGTTTTACTGATTTAAGACACTGCTCGCACATCCATCTACAGCAGCGTTTCTCAAATAGTGGGGCGCGCCCCCCTGGGGGGGCGCAGTGCGATGCCAGGGGGGGCCCGAGCTCTTGTGACCCAGTTTTGAATTTTCTTATTGCGCCGCGGAACTAAAATACCTAGGTGTGTTTCAGCACGGCGCTATTATCTGTAGCACGCGTAGCATTAGCTTCTCGCCATAGACTGTTTGGGAAAGTTATGGCTTCCTTGTTTAAAAAGACGAGCGCAAGTTTCATGGAGCTGTTGTTTCATGGAGATTGGTGCGAACGTGCAGAGGAGCGGAGCGCTCCGCCACGAGAGAACAATCTGTAGCACAAGAAAGTTAATTCTCAATAGTCCAGGTATCAAATCCGCTCATTCTCAATCAGTTCATCTGGACAGTTTCTTTTTAGCAGAAACGTTTCACCCTCACTCCAGAGTTGCTTACTTGGTGGGTTAACTTCAGTGTGCTTTGGACTACTCTGACTGAGGAAGCCCTCTGGAGTGAGGGTGAAACGTTTCTGCTAAAAAGAAACTGTCCAGATGAACTGATTGAGAATGAGCGGAATCTGTAGCACGTTTTTTTTTTTCAACACGTCACGTTAACGGACTTGAAACAACTTCATCCCAATGTGAACGTCTCTTCTAAAAGCAAGAAAAGCAGCTTGTTGCTAACAGCAGCATTTAAACTTCCATCAGGTAAATCAGAACGGTCCAGATCACAGTCGCAGCTGTAGAAGTTTTTAAAGCTCTGGGTTGATGTGCAGGCTTTAAAGTTCGTGAGCTCCGCCACAACATCCATCATGTCAACACTTCAGACTGTTTTGAAGCTCCGCTCCAGAACTGAAAGTAACAAAGTTCATCACTTTATGAAAAAAATAAAATTGATGTCAACAAGCCCTGGAGCTCTGATGATGATGATGACCGAGCGATTTAACCGCCTCATAACAACCATTCAAGAAGAGGTATTGCTGTTTTATTAATATTATAATCTATATAACTTTTTAATTTAAAATTATAATCTTATTAACTCTTTCTTTTTTACCTCTTTGTGTTCTTCAGGGAAATCCACCACATCACCTCCAGTAGAAGTGTGTGACTGAACTCTGAACTTTTCCAGGGACACCCTGATGCATGCTCAATAATCCAGGTAGAAAAATCTAAAAAAGCTAAGTCTGGTCCTCTTCCAGGGTCCCACCTGGGGGAGCAGGTCCAAGAAGAAGTTTTAAGTACTGAGGACAAATTGCACTACTTTTACACAACTTTTTATATCTACACTACTGCTGATATATATATATTCTTTTTACTAGCCTTATTGCATATGTTACTTTACCTCTGCACACCTGCTTCTGCAGGACTTGGTGGCTGCAGAAGATGTCATGCAATCATGTGGATCATCTGTTCTGGAATAGGCACATCTAAAACATTCAGAGCAGGGAGGCCTGAGGACTTGAATTGAGAATCACAATTTTATATACAAATTATACTACAGTGGACGTATAATAAACCTTTTTCTTTTTAACCCTCTTTTGGTATGTGCGAGGTTATTACAGCCACCGTATTTATAGTCGCAGCGGAGAGTAGGGGGGCGCGGACCGGATTCTTCTTCCTGGGGGGGGGCTTAACAGAAAATAATTGAGAAGCACTGATCTACAGAGATAACGCACACCAGAACACCATATCTTAGTCAGAAGAGAGGCCACTGTATGCATATAAATGTATTTTATGTCTGTACGCTCTCTCTCTCCTTTTGAGCACCTCTCTAAGAGTTTAGGACTCTTCATGGCCTAACAGAGCAGACAAAAACATTAAACTCCAGCTCTTTTTTTTCCAACCAGCTCATTTAGCATACCATCACAACAGTCCAGTGTTAGCGCGGGTTAGCTAGCTAGCTAGCCCGCGCTAACACTGCTAGCCACCTGGCATGCGTTCCGCTCCGGTCCGACCTCCGCAGCAAATACGCACTCATTTTAATCAATGAGACTGTTCCGCACGGCGACTGGGTAGCTAGCTCGGACGGTAGCTTGCAGTCCGAGCTAGCTATCTCGAAAAAATCGCCTCGAAATGTACAGCTCGAACATATCGGCACAGCTAGTAAGCCGTTGGTAAATTCTGCTGTTGACTGTACGCCCCAAAATAATCGTTCAAAGTTTGTCACGGGTTTATTAACTAATGTGATTTACAAAACTTTACTTACCGTTGTTGCTGAGCCCGCGAAAAGACGATTACGAATTACTTCACGCATGCGCACACCGTTCTTCTTCTTCTTCTTCTTCTTCATGGGGTTTAATGGCGGTTGGCAAAACACTTTAGGTGTGCATTACCGCCACCACTGGTATGGAGTGTGGTTCTTCATGGGATAATTCTATGTGTACGCCTGATTAAACTATATGTATTTCAAATTCTATTAAACAACTTTGTTTTCTTAAAATATCTAATTATAATTTGGATATGTTTACTCTCTAAGTTATGTTGTAGTGCAGCTATTATGTTAAACTTTTCTTTTATCTCTTCAAATTCTCTCTTCATATATTTACGGTCTTGATCATAGTTTTGACATTCCTGTAGAACATGTTGCAATGTTTCATCTTGTCCACAGTGCTCACATTTGCCTGTATTGTGTTTCTTTATTTGAAATAATGAATAATTAAGTCCTGTGTGTTCAAATCTTAGTCTTGTTATTAATCTTTCCTCTTTTCTGCTCCTTCTTCCAGTTCGTGTTTCACCTACTGTCATTTTGATCCCATAAAACCATCTTCCTTTACTTTCTTCATCCCATCTTTTCTGCCATTCTTTCTTCAGTCTTTGTTTAATGATACTTTTTGCCTTTGATTTACTTGTTTTTACTGTGAAGTTGATCTGAGTTTGAGTTGCCTTCTTTGCAATCTTATCTGCTGTCTCATTTCCTTTTATCCCAATGTGTGCTGGTACCCATAAAAATGTTATTGTTAATCCAATTCTTTGTGTACTAAATAACTAATAACTAAGGAGTGCCAGTGCCAAGGAGTGCGAAGGTGTGCCAAGGTGTGGGAAGATGTGGGAAGGAGTGCGAAGGATCCCTTTTTTACTATATTTTTTCCCCTTGTCCCAAACGTAGAAAAATATGTTTATAGTAAATGGAGCTTATTTATGTAGCGTTTTCCAGCCCCCTATGAGGGGCCCCAAAGCTCTTTACAATACCAACCATCCACCCATTCATACACACATTCATACACCGGTAGCGGCAGACCCATGCAAGGCGCCATCCAGTCCTACCGGGAGCAACTCGGGGTTAAGTGTCTTGCCCGGGGACACAACGACACATGGGGAACCAGGATTCGAACCTCCAACCTTCCGATTGGGGACGACTGCCATTACCACTACGCCACGGCTGCCCCACGGCCGCTTAATCTGTCCTGCCATTACCACTACGCCACGGCTGCCCCACGGCCGCTTAATCTGTCCTAACCACATTTATTTTATTAAAATCAATTATATGTTAAATTATATGTTAAAATAAATATGTGAAATGAACCTGCATTATTTGTCTATTTAATATAAACTGCACAGTAGGTATGTTTATGTAGTATTCAGCCTTGGAAAAAAATACAATGTAGAAAATGTTAATGAACTATTGGTTTAAAGAAATTGTATTAGGACAATGGAGTCTGTTCAAAGTTAAACAGAACCTGTATAAAAAATAGAATGATTAATACTTTGAGTGGGCATGCTGATCAAAGAAGCAGATTTGTCTTAATTCAAGTTAGTTTGTTATCTTGAAACAAGATTTTTCACATTTTACAAACCTCACGACAACTGCAAATGTTAATGAAATGTCAAAAAAGCTTGTTTCAAATAAGAAATTACTCAAAACAAGATATTTTCAAGACTTTTTGCCTTATCAAGATTTTCAAGATGCATTGTCTCAAAACAAGTTGTTATGTCTTACTTAGAAATATGTTTTTGACTTATATTAAGTGTGATAAGAGGTTTTGACTTGAAATTAGAAAATTTGACTTGGTAAGATTTTACGTTTTTGCAGTGTAACCATTCTGCTTTCACAGTCTGACGCATTCTGGACATTCGCCACCGGAGCCTGGGTTTTTAATACCTAATGGGCTTGGACACCCGCTTCAGATGTTATCAACCATACGTAATGGTCAGATTGCCCCTCCTGTAACTCCTAGGAGGTTTAAACGTACATTGTCACTGTTACAACCGATGACAACAGGCTCCGTCTTTAGCTACGTGGTTAGGTTTAGAGTAAAGTGTCTTAGTTAGGCTTAGGGTCTTGGTTAGGTTTAGAGTAAAGTGTCTTAGTTAGGTTTAGGGTCTTGGTTAGGTTTAGGCACAAGGGTAAGGGGGTTAGGTTTAGGGTTGGGCCTCTGGGTCAGGTTTAATTTTACGTTTAGGAAAACGGTTAATAAGCTGAAAAAACACAAAAACAAAATACTTCCGGGTTTACGGAAACACGCTGCCTCCTCACAGCGATTATAACGCTGATAACGTTATTTTAAACATGCTAGGAGGTAGATTGTGACAGTTTCACTGCTACATACTGTATGGGGATGATAACAGTTGATAGCGCCCATTTTATGGACTGACAACATCTGAATCCGCTGGCTTGGAGGGTTAGGGTAGCCATTGTAATGTGTGAGTTTGTTTTACCACTCCAACACTTGCTTTTTCCATCCATCCATCCATCCATCCATCCATCCATCCATCATCCATCCATCCATCCATCCATCCATCATCTTTATCTGGATTTTCCTTTACTGGTCATAGGAGTCACTGGTGCCACTGGTGCCCATATCCAGCCATCACTGTGCAAGAGGTGGGGGACACCCTGGACAGGTCTCCAGTCCATCACATGGACACAGAGAGACAAATGAGACACACAAACATTCTCTCTCTCACTCTCTCACCTAGGGACAATTTAGAGTTACCAATCAGTCTAACATGTATTTTTTTTGTCTGTGGGAGGAAAATGGAGTACACGGAGAAAACCAACACATGCATGGAGAGAACATGCAAACTCCACCCAGAATGGCCCCCAGACCGGGATTTGAACCAGGGACCTGCTCGCTGAGAGGCAGCAGCTCTACCAGTTGCGCCACCTTGTTGCAACATTGTAAATATTTTAAATAATGTTTTTTTTTTTCACTTGTTGGTCCCTTTTTTGGTGTACCCTTATTGCATGCTTTTTTGTATTTTTCTTGTTGGTTTGTTCTTTGATTTTTTTTTTTTAAGCGAGTCAAATCTGTTATTTTTAGCCTAAGCATTTCATTGTACTGTTAACCCTGTGTTAACCATGCATATGACAAATAAACATAGCTTACAACTTACTTAACTTACATGACCTGAACTCTGAGCATTTAGGCATCTACCAGTACATGTAGTGAAAGCAACTTGCTGAAGTTCAAACCAAGTATCAGAAAGTGAATGAAAGAAGATTTATTTATTTATTATTATTTATTAACCTTTATGTAACCAGGGAAATCCCATTGAGATCACAGCTCTCTTTTGCAAGGGATGCCTGGGCTTGAAGGCAGACTAACATGCATGTTTTTCAGTGCTAACTATTGAGCCGTCATGCTGCCACCATTTTGAAACATTGAGGCGAATTATAAAGTGCCATGGTTGATAGTCTGAGCATTTCAGCAACTGATAATGTATAAATATTTCCATATACAGTGAACTTTAAAGGACATGACCCACCATGTTTTCAAATTGCATCACCATTAATATTTAGTACCGTATTCCCCGGCCTATAAGTCGCACCTTTTTGCATACATTTCTAAGCCCTGCGACTTATAGGCCGGTGCGACTTATACGTGGATTTTTCGTTTTTTTCACTTTGGTCAAAAAAAGGTAACTTAATTTAACGTTTTTTAACCGTCAAAGTGCATTTATCAAGAAAAGTTAAACTGAGACACACTTTTACTGTAATGTCAGCTAACAAGAATACATTTTTTATGTGTTTATCTTTAAAGATCAAAGAGATGCCGGTCTGTTTGCTGCAATGCAGGTCTGTTGTTGCTGCGCGTGCTCGTTTTGTGCCGTGAGATGCGACTTATAGGCCGGTGCGACTTATACGTGGATTTTTCCACTTCATTGGACATAATTGGACTGGTGCGACTTATACTCCGGTGTGACTTATAGGCCGGAGAATACGGTAGTTAATTAAATAATGAAACAGGAGCGTTTATTTATATTGTAGAGAAATAACGCTAAATGTGTTATTTCAGGTTTTTTAGCAGTTTTTAGCAGCAGCTCCGGGAAAATCCGCCCCTCTCCATATATGGGCATTGACGTCACTGAAGTTTCCGCCTTGAATGCATGCGGAGTTATAACAAGCATGCATCAACGTAGCTTCATTATTGCAGTGGTGTTATATATTATTAAAGAGGACCACACATGCAAAATTCACTTTTTAATGTTTTTTTACTAAACTTTGGGTATTTACTTCATAAAAAAACAGTCCTTGTGCCAAAAAAATGCACCCAGTGGTTTATTTACTCTAAGTAGATTTATTTATTTTTGATAAATACACCAGGATTCACACTTCCTGCATTTATTGACGTCACAAGCCGCCAGCCAATCAGATCAAACCTGAGTCCAGCCCCTCACCTAGCAACCCCTGGTTAGGCTCAACCCACTTCTGTATTAAACACATGACTGTTGTTTTTCATGATTTCATCTCATCTTTTGTTTATATGTTCTTAATTTCATGTGTACAGCACTTTGTTGCAGCTGTGTTTTTTTAAATGGCTTTATAAATAAAGTATAATTGTTATTTTTATGTTTTAGTTCAATTTTTAGTGTATTTGCGATCGCTGCCAACGCGCAGCCGGCAAAAATTAAACGAGCGGACCACAGGCGGAAGGACCGGGTTCGACGGGACCCTCTTCCGGCGCGATGGAGCGGAGCTTCAACTGTACAGCCTTGCAGCAGCCTCGCAGCAGGCTCGCAGCAAGAGGACCTTCTCCTTACAGATTAATTTACGGGAGACACTTGGTGAACTTTGTGTTGTCTTCACTGGAACAGCGATAACTCCCAAAATCTCCGCGTGCAACGAGCGGAGCTGGCGAAAACCGGAAGAGGAACAAGCTAACATTAGCTTCGGATTCGGGTGGTCTAATGCTAAAAGGAGCAGCAAACTGCGGCGCGCTCAGACGGGTTTCGGTAAGTTATCTTAAGCTAACACTAACAGTAAGTCAAATGAGTAATAAAAAAAGAGCTAATTTTAAAACAACAACACATTACAGATACTGGCTGTTACAGAGGGCGTGAACAGATCGTTGAAGGGCGTGGACTTCAAGAAACCGGTCGTTCAAAACGAAAGTTAAAAATGGCAGAATTAAAAAGGGTATAATTGATTATCTAATAATTATTTTGTGCATTAAATTGAAGGAATAGGGTCTGGATATCCCACAGAAATACCATAAAAATTTAAAAAAATACATCTGAGGTCCCCTTTAAGAAGTTCTAAAAAATAAATAAAAACAGAGCGCTTGTCCAGCTGTACCCACAACTGCACCAGGAAATATTTAGAGGTTGCGCATCCACGTAGGACACTATTTAATTTGCTCGCAACAAATTCATTAATTTCCTCATAAAGCCGGCTCGGCTTTTTACCCTTTTCATAAGTCAAACCCGCGCTATTCCCGCACAGACCAGTGCTACTGGTCCTGCCATTTAATCCTCCTCGGGTCATTCATAAGACAACAGGTGAATGCAGGTAGGTCCCGCTCAAATAAACTTGTTCAGAAATTAAGCCGGAGCGCTGCTCCAAACGTGGCGTGGAGCTGAGCTGAACTGGACCGCGACGTGGGACAGACGTCAGACGTGTACAAGTTGTCATGTCATTTTTAATATTTCCTCAGTAATTATTGTACAGCTGGCTGCAGTGATCAGCGCGCGCAGACAACATCACCTCCTCCGATGCTCAGAGAGAGAGAGGGGAAAAAAAGCTTTTAATATCGCCTTGTTAATAAATCTGCCTGTTGATTAATCCTGTGGTCGTACACTGATGTCTATCATATTCTGAGCGCGGATCCGCGGCTCTCACTCTCATAAACCTCCATCGCGAACTCACTCCTGCCTTCTGAGTGGAGCCTGTATTGATGTCACTCCGGACTTCGGCAATCTTCGGCGGAGTTTCCGGAGGTTTCATCCGTTGGTTGTTTTTTTTTTTATATATACTCGCCTGGCCCAAATGCAAAAATGAAAATAGACATCCTATTCTACTACAGTAATTGTCCAATATGGTGAATTGTTACTGTCACGGTGGGTGTTGTCCTTTAAGGTATGCAAAAAATGGTCCAAAATAACAAAAAGGAAAATATCCAAAGAACTGCAGTTTTCTTTTCTTTTGAATTGTTATGTATGAGGAGAGAGAACACATCTAGCCACAATAAGAGCTATAAAAGCCACAAAACAAAAAATAATGCACTGTTCTCTCTCCAGACCATTTCCAACATCCATGGAAACAAAAATTAGCGTTGATAGCCAAGACAAACACAAAAGGGTGTCACGTGGTACACTTTTGATCTTAACTTAAGACAGTGTGTAACAGTATATGAATAAAAATGTATCTGATAAACTCTCTCTCTCTCTCTCTTTCTCTCTCTCCATGTCTTTGTTTCTGTCTGGCTCCCTCGTTCACAATACAGTAGTGTTCATGTTCATTTGCATGGTGCAACTGCCGTTCATCTGCCGTGTGGTGTGGTCAGACAAGTATAACATTACGAAGAGAGCAAGTTACCACAAGGGAAGGTTAATACAGACAATAAGGAAGACAGATAATGGGAATTGGGTTCCTGTTTTTTTAAACCTCTTATCAGTCACAGTGTGAGAAATCAGGTCCTGCTTTGAATAAAGAGGTGGGGGTTGTTTGAAGGGCCAGCTGTGTCGAGAGTACTGTCATGTCTCTACATGGCTGTATTTTATTCTGTCATTTCCACAGATGCAAGGGGGTGAGTAGAAAAAATGAGTATAGGCCATGCTGTGAGGTGTAGCATGGTGTGATACAAGGGACAACATATGAACAGGTGAGGAGCTGACAAAAGCTGTATTTTGCTGAAACCAGCTTCTGATAAAACAAGTGCAGGTTGAAAAAAATATTGACTTTTTAATGGCAATTAAGGTGATAACTGGCATGTGAAAACTAACTGCATTACTGTGTCTTGGTTGGGCTCCACCATGCTGGATGACACTAGATGCTTTGCGTGATATGTTTTCCTCCTTAGGGACCGTTTACACTGCGCGTATTTAGAGTGAAACAGGTTCAGGTTCAGGTTCAGGTTACTTTATTTATACCCAAGGGTAAATGTGGTTTGCAGTGGTACAAAGCATACATCCATCCATGCGCACACACAAATAAAAACAGTAAAAACATTTAGTAAAAACACTTAAAAGAAACTATAAACAGATAATGTTGCACATAACAGTGTTAAGGCTCCCCAAATCATATGTAAAATGAAAAATAAAAACATTTAACCACTAAAAGCTTCAACGTTATTCCGTTTGTTCATTTCAGTAACAGCAGTGGGAACAAAGCTATTTTTAAAACGTGTTGTCCTACATTTCGGGACTAAAAACCTCCGACCAGAGGGAAGAAGCTGAAACTCTCCATACAGGGGATGAAGGACATCTTTTAAAACAGAAGAAGCTATCCTCTGTACCTGACTAACATACATGGATGTTACTGAGGTTAGGGTTCCTCCGGTCAGTTTAGATGACAGCTTAACAATCTGCTGAAGGGAATTCTTTCCTCTCACTGTAGTGTGACCAAACCATGAAACCAAGGAAAAGGATAAAACAGATTCAATAAAAGCACGGTAAAACATGGTCATTATGGTTCGGTCAATATTAAAATGGTTGAGTTTCCTTAGACAATAAAGGCGCTGGTGGGCCTTTTTGCACACCTTGTCAAAATTGGTTTCAAAGTTTAATTTATCGTCTACGATTGTCCCGAGATATTTGTAAGACTGCACTGTCTCAATTGCTTGACCTTTAATTAAAGTGACTCCGTGCTGGTGAGGTTTCTTCCTAAAATCAATGATCATGTCTTTTGTCTTATCTGTGTTTAGTTTGAGGAAAGAGTCCTCGCACCATTGAACAAAATCATCAGTCACCTGCCCATGGCTACTTTCATTTCCTTTAAGCAGACTGACAATAACAGAATCATCTGCATACTTTATAATGTACCTGCTCTCATGTCTGCTCCGACACATGTTGGTGTATAGAATAAAAAGCAGGGGTGACAGTACACATCCCTGGGGTGACCCGGTGGAAGAGGACTTAGATTCAGAGAGACAATTATTCACCCTTACTCTCTGTGTCCTGTTACTTAAAAAATCCAAGATCCAGCCCATCAAATTGTTACTCAGAGGAAACTGTTCAACAAGCCGTTCAGTTAATATGTGAGGTTGGATTGTATCAAAAGCTGAGGAAAAATCTACAAATAAAAGTCTGACATGGGTCGCATTTAAATCTAAGTGTTTAAAAAGCATGTTAAACAGGGTGAGTGTTGCGTCCTCTACGCCTCTATGAGGCCTGTAAGCAAACTGCATGGGATCTAAAAGATGTTCAGTCTGCTTTAGAATCTCACCTCTGATTAATCTTTCAAAGATTTTCATCAGAACTGAGGTCAAAGCTACTGGTCTAAAATCACCAACAGTTTTCGGATGGTTGGATTTAGGGACAGGAACCACTACAGCATCTTTCCAGATGATGGGAACATGTTGTGTTTCCAGAGACTTATTATAAATATACTGAAAAATGGAGCTCAGCTCATTGGCACAGAATTTTACAGAACGGCCACATACATTATCTGGTCCGTGACTTTTGTTCACTTTCACACACTGAAAAGCGTGTTTCACATCTTGGAGGCTGATGTTAGAGTGCTGTGTGTCTTTAAGATCGTGAACTAGTTTCTGGATTTCACTGCTAAAATCACAGGTATCAAAACGACAATAAAATGAATTTAAAGCATTTGCAAGTTTAAAATCTGAATCAAAACCATCTATAGTGACACGGGTTTTATGCGGCTTCTGAAGGCCTGCAATAGTCTTCATACTAGCCCATGCTGAGCCAAGTTGATTTGTGGCCATTTTATTCTCCAATTCGTCTTTGTACTTTTGTTTTGCTTTTGAAATTTCTACCTTCACTTCTTTTCTGGCTAAATGCTGGTCAAAGACTGTTCCCTGTTTAAAAGCAATTGATTTTTTATACAAACTGGACTTAACTGATTTAGTAACCCATGGTCTGTTATTAGGATATATTTTTACACGCTTCGCTGGGATAATCATATCTCTGCAAAACGTGATATAAGAACATGTGACATCCACTAATGAGTCTAAATCATCACCACAAGATTGTTTAAAAAGATCCCAGTCCGTACACCGAAAACATTCCTGCAGTGAGAGAACTGATTCCTCTGTCCAGACTTTTATGTCCTTGATCTCAGGTTTTTCTCTCTTCAGAACAGTTTTGTAGATGGGCAGCAGATGAACACAGTTGTGGTCAGCAGAGCCCAGTGGAGGGAGTTGGACAGACTTAAAAGCATCCTTCACTGAGCCATAACATAAATCCAGTGTCTTATCACCTCTTGTTGTGCAGGAAACATACTGATAAAAATTTCTCAGTGTTTTCTTAAGAGAAACGTGATTAAAATCACCTAAGACAAAGTTAGGTGCATCTGGGGAGATGGACTGCTTTTCACTGGGATCTCTCTGCGTTTGTACTAGGACTTTAACAGAGTACCCGAGTAATCGACAGATCAAGTCCTATAACTTCTATCAAGGTCTTTTTGTCCCTCTCGTGTACTCGTAGTGACGTCATCACGTCACATGTCACATGATCCGCACCAAGCGTGGGCTAGTTAGACGCAACAAAATGGATTCCTCTGCGGACGGATGTTATGGAGCAGGCCCAGTCTAGTCAAAAAGGTAAAACAGTTTATAATTTTATAAAATGCTCTATTGTATCAACTTCCTGTTGATTTTTGTTTCTCTGACCACCGTAGATTGTGACAGGAGGGAGCGGTGTTGCATTGCAGGTCACATATAACATGGGGTCCAATGACCGAACCAGCTTCCTCTGACTTGTTTCACAAACAAAAAGCAACAAATATTCATCTCTAAACCTATTAAAAACCTATAAACACAATAATCTCTAAAAGTAAACCTAATTGCACAGCACTGCAGGCGGTGATGCGGTGTGGTCAATGCCCCACTTGTTTTTAAGTTTCATTTTTGACGTTACTTTCACTATGGCATTTTAATAATAATAATATCTAATAGTTTTGTTTTTCCTGTGACTTAACTGCAGTATGATAAATGATAGGAGCATAATAAATGCTCCCAATGTTTTGTTGGTCTTTTTTTTGGTAAATAATGACGTTTTAATGCATTTTTATTTATTTATTTATTTTGCATCTTAAGTTAATATGACATCATCGACTACTCGAGTACTACTCAAGTTTATTTATGATAATGTCGAGTTTAGAAATTATGTACTCGTTCATTCCCAGTTTGTACTGATCATTTACACGAGACCAGTAGCCCCCCTCTTTGAATCCGATGGTTTCTGGACGTTTTCGCACTACACGGCCCTTAACGGCCCGGCCCGGCCCGTCCCGCCTTCTAACCCGGGTTCGTCATGTTCGCAATTGTCTTTTTCCGCCCAGGGTCCGCCCTCGTTTTGGAACCAGCCCGACCGTGGCTCTTATCGGGCCGGGCTCCCGGGCCCACTTTGACGTCATGTATCTAGTCCTCCTGTCAGTTCCTCCTGTCAGAACTGAACTAGGAAAAAGAGCGTTCAGCTTCGCCGTCCCCTCAGCCTGGAACAACTTACAGAAAGATCTGAAACTATCAACATTCATCTCTCCTGGATCCTTTATGTCAACCGTAGTAGAAAATGTCATCAAGAAACTTGACCATTGCAGATGTTTCTAACCACTACTTATCCAATATACATGTCATTGTTGTTTTTTTTGTCTGCTTGTTTTGTATATAATGTATATAGAAATCTGTCATATCCTGTTGGTTTTGAACTGTCAACATCTGTTTACTGTGATTGTAGTTTTCTTTATTTTCTTTTTGATAAGTGCAAATGCCTATTGCCAATGTGACGTGTGCTGCTGACCACTTGACCAGGTCACCCTTGTAAAAGAGATCTCGATCTCAATGGGCTCTACCTGGTTAAATAAAGGTGATTGATTGATTGATTGATTGATTGATGTACTGCTCACATTTGATTCGTTGTTTGCAGCAGGGGTGGGGACTGCTGCGTGCAGGGGCGGGATTGCTGCGTGTTGTTGAGTCATCAGCTCGTTCTAACAACAACCTCAGCGCGAGCTGAATCTCATTAAAATTTAACTACAGAAACGACAAAAAAATATTTGTTAGCTGAATATATATATTAGTGTTTCTGAGTTTAATGTTTGTTAATAACTGATTACAAATCAGCTTATTTTACATGGGCGTAGCCAGGATTTTCTGAGGGGTGATCTGTTAAAAGACAGAGTGGACCTACAAAACACAAGTTGCACAATAGCTCACTGCTTTAAGCATTGGGTTGGTGCACAGAGCCTTTTCTCGAAAGCTGGTTCGAATCTCACTCGGTACGGTTAAAACTTATTTTACGTTTGTCTTTTATTGGATTTAAAAAAAAGGAGTTTCACAAACTCCTTTTTTAATCTCAGTCCTCATTTTTTTATCCAATAAAAGACAAACGTAAAATAAGTTTTAACCGTACCGAGTGAGATTCGAACCAGCTTTTGAGAAAAGTCTCTGCATGCCAACCCAATGCTTAAAGCAGTGAGCTACTGGGCAACTTGCTTTTTGTAGGTCCACACTCTGTTTTTTAACAGATCACCCCTCAGAAAATCCTTGCTACGCACGTGTCAAATAAGCTGTTTTGTAATCAGTTATTAACAAACATTAAACTCAGAAAAACTAATATATATATTCAGCTAACAAACATTTTTTAGCAGCGTCCCTTGTCTTTCCACACACACACCAAGCACCCACACAAGAACACCCCACCCACTTCAAGAGAACTCTCCACCCACTTCAAAAGAACTCTCCACCCACTTCAAGGCGGCTCTCCGCACAATGCGTAATGAGTGAGGGCGGGCCAGGCCGGGCTCTGGGCCAACCAGGGACGAGCTGGACTGGGAAGGGCCGTGCAGTGCGAAAACGGCTACAGTGGAGTTTTTTTGCTGACCCCCCGTTGATAATGTAAACATCTCCCGCAGGAGCTTTTGTTTGAACACATGCGCACAGCACGCACGCACAGACAGCCGGCATTTCTAACAATGGCGGTGGACTGGACACACACCACTTTCTGAACTAAAACTGATGGAATATATTTTGAGTCTCATATTTAATTAATCTACACCTGAATTTCATGCATCTGTGTTGGAAGAGACACAGCTGGATCCAGTTCTTATGTCGCTGTTTATTGAACGAGTCAGGCGGATATTTCACGTGTCAAGCTGCACTATAACATACTAATAAATGTGCTATATAATAACAGT
>JBBPBX010079865.1:0-16295 GCA_038048925.1 Garcialebias charrua
AAAACCACGAATCACTCATCCTACAACACAAAATCCAGCAGACACCAGCAGAGGTTCACGAAGCAACGTTTGGACATGATTTAATTCGCTCGTGACTTCCTCATGTCGCTGCGCTGGTCTGGAATGTCTGGAATGCTCCACCTCCTCCTGTCTCTGCGCTGCGATATTCTGTGTTTATATGATAATATAACTGTTTAAAAAATTTAATAAAACCACGAATCACTCATCCTACAACACAAAATCCAGCAGAAATCATCAGAGGTTCACGAAGCAACGTTGGACATGTTTTAATTCGTGCTCGTGACAAATCCATTTCCTCATGTCTGTCAGTGCAGGATGAAGCGATCACTTGGCTTTTGGCAAAAAAACTAAATAAAAGTCCAGCTCTGGGATAAAGAAGGGATATTTAATACATTTTGTGTCACATAAAAAACAGTCCTGCATCGCTTTGCAATCCTTTGAATGAGAACGAGCTGCGGCTGGGACAGGTGGGGGCGTGGGTTGGGGCGTGACAAACAACTCTGTTTTTATTGGCTGTCAGTGTCCTGGTCACTCTTGTGTTTTCAGTGTTTTTATAAATGCTGATAGAGAAGCAAGGGGACAATAGATTTTTTCAGAGATTACTTTGTCTAACATCAGTTTGTCAGTAGATAGTGACTGAGTGAAGAAATATGTTAAAAATATATTGTTTGAAAAGTTACAGACTACATTACAATCTTACATACCCCAGCTTTAATTGTTTGAATTGATTGTTTGTAAATTGTTTGTTTTGTTTGTTTTTTTGGGGGGGGGAAAAAGGGGCAGACAAAATAAGAAAATGTTCTTCTTTCTGCCACCTTTCATTTTATGTACCGGTATTTTGATTTTTTTTTTCCACATATTTATGAAATTGTTTTTTTTTTTCCATTATCTTTTATGTTGTTTTTCTTAAATATGTAAAATGAATAAAACTTTAATAAAAAAAAAATAATAATAAAAAAAGTAGCTGAAAAAGCTAAACACGAAACTGAAAGAGCAGAAAAATAGCTGCAAGGAGCTTAAGGAAGCTGAAATTAGCTCAAAGAAGCTGAAACAGAAGAAAAGCTGAAACAAGCAAATATTATAATCAGCTCAAATGGTTTTGTAATCTGTGAAGACAACTCCATTCATTTTCCACGAGACAAACATGGCAGATAAAGATAAAAACTGCACAAATGCCAAAAGTCAGAGCAGGAATGTCCATAATGAGCTGAATGTTTTGATACGAGTTGTTGAAATAGAACCGCAATTGTAGAATGAGGTTATGTACCAAAATACGTACGGAAGAAAAATGGATCTCTGTGAGAAGGATTTAGAAGCATTCACACAAGTGTGATGCTTTCAAATGTGGAATCAGAAAAATATCGGTCTGTTGCAAATGCTGTTCACCAACTAGCCTCCCAACGGTCACAGCCAAGTGAGACGGTATCTTTGGGTCAACAAAACGTGCCACACAAACACGGTTTATTCTACCTCCAGGCTAGGACTGTGGTGAAACGACACAAAATCAAAGGCTTTTGTTGTTTCTCTTCTCCACAGGTCCATGTGAAGAGTGAGAGCCTCGCCATCAAGATCTCTCAAGAGATCAACTACGCCAAGAGTCTTTACTACGAGCAGCAGCTCATGCTTCCCACTGATGAAAATGAGGACTGCTTGCTGCTTGAATCATGATCCGGACTTCTTTAGGCTCACTGGGAGGGTTTTCTGAATGCCTGAGGACTGAAGGCACATCTTTCTATTGTTGACAGGCTGCTGTGGAAGAAATGCACCAAGAACACTAGATGTTTGATTTCCTGAAGTAATCTGGCTGTTAGTTTAATGATGGAGGTGGTAGCAGGGTCAAATATCGCCTAGCCGTTCCATTTAGGAATGAAATGTAAATAAAATGCTCCACAGCAATAGTACAGATCACTTGTAAATATTGTGAGATATTAAAAATACAAATTCACTAAGTGAACTAACAAACATCTTTTACATTGATATATATTTTGTGTATAAGAAACATTCATTAGAGTTCAGGAGAATTTATGTTGCACACAAAGAGGGGAAGGACCTTCACCCCTTTCCACGTAAAAACCTCCTACCTTGTGTTGGGGTAGACTATAGAATGGATGATTTATGAATTATTACTAATTCACAATTTATCAAACTTTGGGGCACCACCCTCATGAAGGGAAAACTATGATTTATAGTATAAATCTCAATAAATCACTTCAAACCATGAGTTCTTTTCTTTGGAGTTATGTCATAAATATATTAAAACTTACACAACAGAATTACATTCATCACTGTTTATGTGATGTTTATTGAAATATAGTAATACAGGAACAAGTTATGGTGAATATGAACAGTGAAAAGTTAATCTCGAAACAAAAGTAATATATATGGATAAAACTGTATGGTAGGCAACTTTTAATTATACACTGAGGGGCAAGTTTAACTGGAATGAATAAGATGAAAAGGAAAGTTGTAAATTTGAAACGTATCAAAGGCTCGTTGAGTTGGACTGCTGGTTCTATTTTGAAGGCAGCACCATGGTCACCATCACCAATGAGGAAGTATTTGTTTTACAGAGTCATAGATCTGTTTGATTTCCTTCAGTAGATACCAGGCAGAGTGACCAGGTCCAGTAGATGAAGATCTCCCCAGGTTACCTGGCTGTGAAGAGGCGGGTGTCTCAGTGGTTGGTTCAGGCAGTAAGCTCTTGGTTCTTCAACAGATGGGTGCTCAGGCTGAAGACTTCTGAGTTCAGAAGAGAGTCTGGCTCCACAGCCTGAGGTTCTGGAGAGGATGATGCTCAAAACGGCAGTGTTCAACTTAAAGTTCTGCTTAGCTTCACTTTATTACTGTGTTGAATCAAACCAGAAGTTTCTGGTTGTCAGCTTCTTACACTTTGTTTTCCTCTGTTGTCTTTTTCTCCGCTTTATTTTTCTGCTTTCCCAAGCATGAGCAGCAGGATTTAAAATTAAAGAGGGACTATGGCTTTAGAAATATTTATCCAATCAAAGAGACTTTAAATAATGGTGGGAATCCTTAGTGGTGATCTGCCATCGACTTACAAGATTACACGTCTCAAAAAGAGATGGGAAGGATTCAACTTCAGAACTTCTGTTTACCTCAGTTTAAATTACAGGTAATAAACACGACAAACACTGATCACTTTAACTTTGATGATAGCAAACAGTGGTTAAAGAAACTAGCTGCATGCTTAATGCCAATAATGAAGAAAATCAAACATTTCTAATTAAAATGCAAGATGGAATGCAAGATTAAAATTAAGATGCAAGATGGCCGCGCTCAGTGCAGCCGCAGCTTCACGAGTTCCCGGATCATCTCTAGTTTTTAGTAATTTTAAAAGTGTTTTTGTACCTGACTCTGCGCGTGTTTTGCGGGTGAATTACAGCCGAACTGATCTGTTAAGAATTGGAGCGGATTTACCACAGGGCACAGCTGAAATCAGCAACGAACTCAAATCAGAACTCGGAAGATTGGACCTGCTGAAAACGTCCTTCTGGAAGCAGATGCACTCCAGGGGAAAGAAAAGAAAGCGATGCTCACGGGAAAAGAAGCGGGGTTGTCGTGCAGGAATTATGACGAGAATGCGGAAAGACGCTAAAACCGGTAAACCCCCGATGCCGGCTCTTTTCCTGTCTAACGTTCGCTCACTCGACAACAAGATGGATCTACTTCGTTTGAGGGTGACCACGTCGGAGGAGATGAGAAGATGTTCCGTGCTTTGTCTTACGGAAACGTGGATTTCTGAGGAGACTCCAGACTCTGTTTACGAGCTGGACGACCGGCTCTTCTTCAGAACAGACCGGTGCTTCGAGACTACGGGGAAAACGCGAGGTGGCGGTGTTTGTATTTACGTACACAAAGATTGGTGCACGAACTGTGCTGTGATAAAAAGAGCTTGTTCAGCTGCCGTGGAGTTGATCACAATAAGATGTAGGCCGCATTATATGCCACGTGACTATTCAGTGATCGTAATCAGCGTTATTTACATAGCACCCGATGCTAATGCTAACGACGCCCAGAGAGAGATTCACGACTTACTCACCTCGCTGGAATGTAAATATCCTGAGGGGCTTTTCATTGTTTGCGGGGACGTCAATCACGTGGATCTCCAGGTGTCCCTCCCAGCCTTCAATAAGAACGTCTTCGCAGCCACGAGAGGAGATAAAACACTCGACCAAGTCTTCACAAATGTAAAGGGGGCATACAGCGAAGACACGCCCAGCGCTCGGATCTTCCGATCACGACTCTCTGATTCTGGCGCCAAGAGAACTCCCTCCACTCAGGCGCCGGAAGCCGGAACAAAGAGAAATAACAATCTGGCCTCAAGATAGTTCCCCCATGTTGAGAGACTGTTTTGAGAGGACAAACTGGTCTGTTTTCAGAGAAGCAGCAGTGGACATGGAATTGTACGCTTCCTCAGTCCTGGGTTACATCAGTACATGCTCTGAAAATGTATCCATAAAAAAATATGTGAAATCCTACCCGAACCGGAAACCCTGGTTAAATAAAGAAGTTCACGCCTTGCTAGCAGCCAGAGACACTGCATTCAAGTCAGGAGATAAAGTGGAACTGAGAAAGAGCAGGAATGAACTGAAGGATGGCATTAAGAAGGCCAAGGCCACGTATGCACAGAGGATCGAGGGACAGTTCACCTCACAAGACCCACGGAGCATGTGGAAGGGTATTAAATGCATAACAGACTACAAAGGCAAAAACAAACAATGCCCCAGGGACCCATCTCTGCCTGATGCCCTCAATAAGTTTTATGCACGTTTTGATGATCCAAACAGACCAGCTAGCACCAGACTCACCTCATCACCAGATGAAGAGCATCTCAGGGTGTCCGCAGCAGAAGTGAGAGGCAGTCTCAGAAAGATTAATCCTCATAAAGCAACCGGACCAGACAACATCCCAGGGAAAGTTCTGAAGGAATGTGCGGACCAGCTCTGTGAGGTGCTGGCTGACATCTTCACCACCTCACTTGCACTGGAGTCAGTTCCCACCTGCCTGAAGACCGCGACCATCATCCCAGTCCCAAAGAGCTCCACAGTGACTGGTCTGAATGACTATAGACCGGTGGCCCTCACCCCGATAGTCGCTAAATGTTTTGAGAAACTGGTCATGTCCCACATCAAGGCAACCGTCAACATCAATGAGGACCCTCATCAATACGCATACCGTGAGAACCGATCAACAGAGGACGCCATTTCTTCCGTGGTCCACACTGCTCTCACCCACCTGGATCAGAAGGACTCATACGTGCGTCTGCTCTTTGTGGACTTCACATCTGCCTTCAACACCATGATCCCCCAAACTCTGATAGACAAACTATCTACACTTGGACTAAGCCCCTCTATTTGTAACTGGATACTAGACTTCTTAACAGACAGACCACAGTCCGTGAAGATCCACAACTTCTCCTCCTCCACCATAACCCTCAGCACTGGCTCTCCTCAGGGATGTGTGCTGAGCCCCCTTCTGTTCACTCTGCTCACATATGATTGTACAGCCACACTTCCAGGCTGTCATATTGTTAAGTTTGCAGATGATACAGCGGTGGTGGGATGCATCACAAACAATGATGAGTCCAGCTACAGACAGGAGGTGGAACATCTGGAGAGCTGGTGCAAAGAGAACAATCTTCACATGAATGTGAAGAAGACAAAGGAGATGATTGTGGACTTCAGAAGGAACAAACACACCCATGCCCCACTGGTAATAGGTGGGTCTGCAGTGGAAGTGGTCTCCAGCTACAAATACCTGGGTGTACACCTGAATGATAACCTCAGCTGGAGCAACAACACCACCAGCCTGATCAAGAAAGGTCATCAGAGACTCTACTTCCTCAGACGGCTGAGACGAGCCGGTCTGAGCAGCCCAGTTCTCACCTCGTTCTACAGGTGTGCAGTGGAGAGCATCCTGTGCTCCAGCATCAACGTGTGGCATGGAGGCTGCACAGTTGAAGAAAGAAAAGCTCTGCAGAGAGTGGTGAAGGCTGCACAGAAGTCTGTTGGAGTCAGTCTCCCCACCATCACAGACATTTACACCTCTAGATGCAGGAAAAGAGCCACCTGTATCATGAAAGACCTCACTCATCCAGCACACTCACTCTTTGCCCCACTCCCCTCAGGACGGAGGTTGAGGAGCATCAAGTGTAGAACCACTAGACTGAGGAACAGCTTCTACCCTGAGGCTGTTAGACTCATGAATAAATAAAAATAAAATTAAAATAAACACTGCAAAATATCACATCATGGTGATGCTGATATGTTTTCTTGTTGCTGTGTTCATCTGTGACCATCTGTGACCATCTGCTCATACAAACTCATGTTCGTGCTGCTGTTTATTCCCACTATATTAGGCTTAGTGTATTACTAGTTGATGTTTTTCTTAGTTAGTTCTCGATGTTATTACTGTTTTTCTCTTTCATTTGTTGTTGGATGTAACTGGGACCTCGTGTACATAATCTCGTTTTCATCTCATGTACCACATGCGGTGCAAATGACAATAAAGACTCTCTGACTCTGACTCTGACTCTAAAAGTAGTCTAAAGTTATACTGAGAGAGAAAAAAATAGTGTAAACGAAAAGGAAATAATGAACAAGAAAACTTGGCTATAAGAAATGATTAGTTATTATTTTGTGTTAAACTGGGAACTGTAAGGCTGTGGCAGGAGAGAGCATGACCAGACCACATCAGATGGTTGTGTGTAGAATGACTGTTGTTGTGAAGAAGAGGAAAAGCGTAAAATCAGAGAAGACTAAATGATGGAAGCTGAAGAAAGAAGAATCTGGAATTCAGAGAGGAGCTGTTAAAGGCTCTGGGTGGTATGAAAGAGCTTCCAAATGACTGGTCTACTACAGCAATATATGACCGCTGTATATACAGTACAGTATATATATATTATAAACAGTGTATATATGTGTGTATGTGTATATATATATATATATATACTGTATGTATGCATGCATGTGTATGTGTATATGTATCCGTCATATTGTAAAGTTTGCAGACGATACAGCAGTGGGTGGATGCATCATAAACAATGAGTCCAGCTACAGGCAGGAGGTGGAACACCTGGAGAGCTGGTGCAGGAATAACAACCGTCACATCAATGTGAAGAAGAGAGATGATTGTGGATTCCAGAAGCAGCAAACACACCTCCCCCACTCCTGAAAATAGAAGGATCTGAGGTGGAAGTGGTCTCCAGCTACAAGTACTTGGGGGGTGTACCTTAATAACCTCAGCTGGAGCAACAACACCACCAGCCTGATCAAGAAAGCTCATCAGAGACTACTTCCTCAGGCGGCTGAGACGAGCTGGTCTGAGAAGCTCAGTCCTCACCTCCTTCTACAGATGTGCAGTGGAGAGCATCCTGTGCTCCATCATCAAGCATGGAGGCTCCATTATGGAGACTGCACAGCTGCAGAAAGAAAAGCTTTGCAGAGAGTAGTGAAGGCTGCACAGAAGTCTGTTGGAGTCAGTCTCCCCACCGTCACAGACATCTACACCTCTAGATGCAGGAAGAGAGCCACCTGCATCATGAAGGACCCCACTCACAAGAGAGGACAGCCTCAACATTGAAGTCTACAGGAAATCAACCCACACAGACTATCTGTTTGACTCTCACCATCCACTGGAACTCACTCTGTCATCAGAACTCTATGCATTGGGCTGAACATGTCCCCACAAAGACAGAAGGGAAGGAAAAGGAACACAAACACATTAAAAAAGCTCTCCAAATGTGACAAGAAAGTTAATTCTCAATAGTCCAGGTATCAAATCCGCTCATTCTCAATCTGTTCATCTGGACAGTTTCTTTTTAGCAGAAACGTTTCACCCTCACTCCAGAGGGCTTCCTCAGTCAGAGTAGTCCAAAGCACACTGAAGTTAACCCACCAAGTAAGCAACTTATGTGGACCAACCAGTTTGCTGTAGCCAAGATGGTTTCTGGGGGCGTGTCCCTCGTCGACTCCTCCCAGGCAGGCAGACATGTCCAAAGTGGTTCAAGACAAGAAAGTTAATTCTCAATAGTCCAGGTATCAAATCCGCTCATTCTCAATCAGTTCATCTGGACAGTTTCTTTTTAGCAGAAACGTTTCACCCTCACTCCAGAGGGCTTCCTCAGTCAGAGTAGTCCAAAGCACACTGAAGTTAACCCACCAAGTAAGCAACTTATGTGGACCAACCAGTTTGCTGTAGCCAAGATGGTTTCTGGGGGCGTGTCCCTCGTCGACTCCTCCCAGGCAGGCAGACATGTCCAAAGTGGTTCAAGACAAGAAAGTTAATTCTCAATAGTCCAGGTATCAAATCCGCTCATTCTCAATCTGTTCATCTGGACAGTTTCTTTTTAGCAGAAACGTTTCGCAGTTTCGAAACGCAGAAACGAAATGGATATCCTATAGGCCTATGTCAAGTCAATGAGGAAATCTATAAAACATACCACGGAACAGAACCAGGAGAAGAACAGAAGGAAATACATGGTCATCCCTTATGTTGCTGGAGTCCCAGGTGAAAATATAATGTACTTAAGTATATTTTATGTAGGCTTCATTTTACCAAAATACATTAGAAATACATTATGATGGCAGCACGATCATAGCAAGAAGGTCCTGGTTCGGTTGGACCTGGGGTCTTTCTGTGTGGAGTTTGCATCTTCTCATGCTTGTGAGGGTTTTCTCCGGGTACTACGGTTTCCACAGACCAAAAACATGCATGTTAGTCTGCTTCAGGTCCATGCCTCCCTTGCAAAAGAGATCCGTGATCTCAATGGGATTGGCTTGGTTAAATAAAGCTTAATAAATATGTTCATAAGTGAATGTACCTATTAGGATTACATAAAAAATGTATAAGAAATAGATTTATAATCTTATTGTACAAGATGACTCAATCTTCTTCAGTCTGGGGCTTCATGCAAGATCTGGCCTTGTGGGGTAAGGATGATTCTGAGAAAGGCCGGGAATCAGTCCAGAACTACACGGGAGGACCTGCTCAATGACCTGCAGAGCTGGGACCACAGTCTCAAAGAGGACCATTAGTAGCACACTACTGTCATGGTTTAAGATCCTGCAGGGCACACAAGGTGCCCCTGCTCACGCCAGCACATGTCCAGGCCCGTTTGTAGTTCACCAATGATCACCTGGATGATCCAGAAGGGGCATGGGAGAAGGTCACGCGGCCAGATGAAACCAATAACCTCCTTCCCTCAGTAAGAACAGTTGTGGTGGCTGGGTCTTCCAGCATGAAAATGACCTGAAACACACAGCCAGGGCAAGGAGTGTTGGACACATTTCAAGGTCCTGGAGTGGCGTAGCGAGTCTCCAGACCTGAACCCAGTAGAAAATCTTTGGAGGGAGCTGAAACTCAGTGTTGCCCAGCGACAGCCCCCAAATCTGAAAGCTCTGGAGCAGATCTGTCTGGAGGAGTGGATCAAAATCCCTGCTGGTCACACCTGGTCAGAAACCACAGGAAACATCTGACCTCTGTAACTGCAAACAAAGGTTTCTGTACCGAACATTAACTTCTGTTTTTCTATTGTATCAAATACATATTTCATCCAATAAAATGCAAAAAAAAAAAGTTTTTAAAAATCATACAATAGGATTTTTTTTTAATTTTGTCTTCGATTCTTAGACACAAATACGTGTGCATACATAAATATATACACACATACGTGTGCATACATAAATATATATGTACATATATGCACACATACACATGCATACATACATATACTGTATACACACACATGCATACATATCTACACATGCATACATATATGCATACATACATGCACATACACACATACATACATACACAGACAGACATCCATATGGTGGTGATTTGACGTGGCAACCTGATTTTGATTAGTGACCTTTCTTACACCTGGATGCAGCCACACAAAATGGAAGTTGGTACCTCATCTACTTTTCAAGTTATACTCACAACATGCACAGAAGGATGGAGGGTATTTTCAGTGCCCCCATCTTCGCTCAGTGATGGGGAACAACGAACTGTCATGTAATAGTGTAAAGGTTTTACCTGAATTATTGTAGCAGCCTTTCACACCACCTTTTTTGTTGAAAGAGTTGTTTTAAATGTAAGAAAAATAATAAATAAAACAATGTCTTCATGCATTAAAAATGCATAAGAAATAGATTTATAATCTTTATAATCTTATTGTACAAGATGACTCAATCTTCTTCAGTCTGGGGCTCCATGCAAGATCTGGCCTCGTGGGGTAAGGATGATTCTGAGAAAGGCCAGGAATCAGCCCAGAACTACACGGGAGGACCTGCTCAATGACCTGGAGAGCTGGGACCACAGTCTCAACTGTAAGCATCGCTCAGAGGTATTTTGTCTTTTCTCTACACTTCCTGCTCTATGACTGAGAAAGCACTATTCATACCATTTTGGCAGAACACCTCTTAAAAATATTACGAATATTCCTAGTTTTGTTTAAACATTACGCTTTATGTTATCTTAATATATTGTTTCTGCCATATGAGTGCTTGGTTATTACTTTGATATTACTATACATTGTAATGCCTAAATGCTACATCTTACAAACATTTACACCACTTTTTCTTTGTTAATAACAGGTCGTTATGTCAAGTGCTGCTGGAAAACCCATTTATTTGTATTAAAAATAATATTGATCTTTATTTATACATTTTTGTTAGCAAACAAAATCAAGTTACATTTTAGAAAACCAATGGTTTTCAAGTTGATAATGTTACACAGTAGGAAATAAATCACATTGGTGTGAGATGATTTGTCCTGTCAAAGAGTGACAGAACTTAACAGTCACTGATGTATAATGACAGAAATGTAGGTGTCCTTGGTTACATCTTCAGCTCCAACATGGAACGCTCCATGTGTCCAGGAAACAGTGTCACTAACCTGTAGGAAAATCACACAAACATAACACAGTATTTAGAAGTAATATTTATCACTAATAGGGGCTAGTGCATATTTATGTTGCATTTTTGTAGGCTAATTGCCTTGACAGGTGTTATTGTGAAGGGAGGAAAATAGTTCCTAAAATAAATTAGTCAAATGGGTAGTCCAGTAAACTAGAATGCATTCTGTCTACTGTATACTTGAAGGTAATAAGCATGTGTCACTATGGGTGGGGGGGTGGCTGTTGTTTGTGCTGATAAACAAACAGCAGTTCAGGTTACTAAGCCTTCCTGGAGTCCCTGGGTGCTGTCCTGCAAGAGGTGCCATCTACAGTATTTGGGGATTCCTTCATTCTACTGGGTGACTTCAGTACCCATGTGGGCAATTGAAAAGTGGGTGATTGGGAGGATCGGCCTCCCTGATCTGAACCTGAATTATGTTGTTATTGGACTTCGGTGCTAGGCATGGCCTGTCGATAACCAACATTATCTTCAAGCATAAATGGGCCCATAAGTGTATAGTACCAGGCCACCTTGGGCCTAAGGTCAATGATCCATTTTGCAATTGTGTCATTGGACCAGAGGCCCTATGTTTTGGACACTTGGGTGACGAGGACAGAACTATCAACTGATCTCCACCTGGAGGTGAGGTGGATCTGGTGGTGGGGGAGACTGCCAGACAGATATGGAAAACCCAAACGCGTAGTGAGGGTGAACTGGGAATGTCTGGTGGAACCCCTGTCCATGTGATCTTCAACTCACACCTCCGTGAGAGTTTTTCACATGTTAGGTTCCATTACCATGGCAGAAATCACCAAAGTAGTAAAATAAAGCTTCTATGTGACAGGGCACTAAAAGTGGATGAGATTCACCCAAATATGCTGAAAGCTCTGGATGTTGTGGTGCTGCCATAGTTAACAAGTCTCTTCAATGTCACATGGCAGACCAGGACAATACCTACAGAGTGGCAGACTGGGATGGTGGCTCACATTTTTTTTTAAAGTGTCCCGGAGAGTATGTTCCAACTATTGTGGGATTGCACCTCTTGCCCTTTACTTCAAGGTGTTGGAAGACAGGCTTCATTAAAGGGAAAGTGTACAAGATGACGGTGCACCCAGTCTTGCTTTGTGGAGCTGAGGTATGGACATTAAAGAGAAAAGAAGAGGAACTCTTGAAAATAATAGAAATGCAGATGCTACGTGGGATTCTTGAAGTATCCCTCAAGGATGGACAGTGGCGTGACAATGTCAGAAAAATGCTTGGTGTGGCATGCATCTAGGATAAAATACAGGAATCAAAAATGAGATGTATGGGTATGTGCACCGAATGGACAATGAAAACAAGGGAAACAGGCTATTAAATGCAGAAGTTTTTGGTCAACGAAGCAGGGGACAACAGTAGAAGAGGTGGATGGATATGATCCAGCAGGACATGAAGAAACTCCATCTCACAACAGACAATACACAAAACAGAGCAAAATGGAGAAGGAGAATCCATGTGGCTGACCCTGCTGCGAAGGAGCAGGACGTACAGCCTGAAGGAAAGAGAGAGTTGGAAGACAGATTGACCAATGGTCAAACCTTGATTCAGGAGGAGCAGTGTGGCTTCAGTCCTCGCTGTGGATCAGTGGATCAGATCTTCTCCCTTATGGAGCTGCTAAGGGGGTCATGGGAGTTTGCCTCTCCAGTCTACGTGTGTTTTTTTGATCTGGAGAAAGCTTATGGCTATGTTTCTCGTGGATTCTGTGGGGGGTTCTGCAGTAGTCTGGGGTGCCTGGGTTGTTTTTAAGGGCTAACAAGTCCCTGTAGAACCAAAGCAGGAACAGTGTCTGCATTCTTGACACAAAGTCTAGCTTGTTCCCAGTGCAGGTTGGACTCTGACAGGACTGTCCCTCCTATCCTGTTTGTGGTGTTCATGTACAGGATCTCAAGGTGCAATCGTGGACAGGAGAGTGTCTGGCTTGGGAGCCTCAGGGTCTCATCTCTGCTTTATGCAGGTGATGTGGTTCTGCTGGTGTTTTCGGGCCAATATCTTCAGTGTGCACTGGAGTGGTTCACAGCTGAGTGTGAAGCAGCTGGAATGAGAGTGAGGCTGTGGTTCTTGACTAGAAACCGGTGGAATGCCTCCTATGGGTCAGAGGAAGTATTTGCCTCAGGTGGAGGAATTCAATTATTGGGCATCTTCTTCACGAGTGATGGTAGGATGAAACGGGAGATGAATCAACATATTATCAGCATTACTTTGGTCCCAGCAATGCTTCAGTCAGTTGTGGTGAAGACAGAGCTAAGTCAAAAGGCAAATTAAGCTCTTGATTTACTGGTCTTTCTACATTACAACCCTCACCTGCAGTCATAAGGTTTGGATCAGGACCAAAAGAATCAGATCCTGGGTACTTCTTCTTCTTCTTCTTCTTTCGGCTTTTCCCTTTTCAGGGGTCGCCACAGCGAGTCATCCTCCTCCACCTCACTCTGTCCTCTGCATCCTCTGTCCTCACTCCAACTACCTCCATGTCCTCTCTAACTGCATCCATATATCTCCTCTTTGGTCTCCCTCTTTGTCTTTTTCCTGGCAGCTGCATTTCTAACATCCTTCTACCAATATACCCACTGTCCCTCCTCTGGACATGTCCAAACCATCTCAGTCTGGCCTCCCTAACTTTATCTCCCAGTTGTTCAACATGTGCTGTACCTCTGATGATCTCATTCCTGATCTTATCCATCCTTGTCACTCCTAAGGAGAACCTCAACATCTTCATTTCTGCCACTTCCAGTTCTTTCTCCTGTCTCTTTGTCAATGCCACTGTCTCCAGACCATACAACATAGCTGGTCTCACCACTGTCTTGTAAACTTTTCCTTTGACCTTTGCTGACACCTTTTTAGGGACCAAAATGAGCCTCCTTCATAGAGTGGCCGTGCTCTGCCTTAGAAATAGGGTGAGCTCCCTCATCTAGGAGGAACTTGTAGCAAAATTGCTGCTCCTCTGCATTTAAAGGAGTCAGTGTAGGTGATTCATCTGATTAGGATGCTTCTCTTTAGAGGTTTTCCAACACATCCCACTGGTTAGAAGCCTCATGGCAGACCCAGAACTCTCTGGAAGGATTGTGTGTTTTCTCTGGCCTGAGAATGTTGTGGGGGTCCCTCAGGAAGAGCTGGAGAGTGTTTCTGGTGAGAGGGAGGTCTGTTTTTTTTTTCCCTGGACCTGTTGCCTCCGTGACCTGATAAAGGATAAGCAGTTGAAAATGGAGATGGAGAACAGTGTCTGTTTTAGATCAAAATGTATTTTCCTTCTCCTCAGTTTGCCAATGAACACTAAATAATCAACACCATTTCTGACCCCTCCCCTCTTTTGGTAATTTCTGGTTGTGTTTATTAAATGTTTAAGACATATCGACTTCAGATTTTGTTTGGAACTTTTGGATGTTTCCTTTTGGTCTACCTATTATTTTCTAGAGTTACTTGCTCAACATTAGGACCCAAGCTGATTGGGAACAGCAAACACAACATTTCGTGTTTAATAACTTTCTAAAAACTTTCTTTATTCTTTCCTGCATTTCCACTGACGGCTCTCATTTCTTATTAATCAACCAGCTGCTTCATGAATAAACTATTCCACTTTAATTTTTTTCTTCTAAAGCTGAAAAAGTTGGCCAGTAAAAGTTTTCTAATTTTAATAAATTTAGCGTTGCAAAACAGGGAAAAGACAATGTATCAGTAATTTATTACAAAATCCTTTTAAGTTATAGAATTTATACAAAAGAATCCTGTTTTCTAATGTTAATGTTTATTGCACTTGTTTTTTTTTGTTTGTTTTTTCACAGGAGGGCAGCACTCATATTTTAAAGACTGTGGCATAATGACAAGAAAGTTCATGCTCAATAATCCAGGTACCGTTTTGATACCTGGATCATTGAGCATGAACTTTCTTGTCTTGAACCACCTTGGCTGTGACTGCATGCCTGGGAGGAGTCGACGAGAGACAGGACGGCCCCCAGAAACCATCCTGGCTCCAGCAAACTGGTTGGTCCACTTAAGGTGTTGACTGCTTGGTGGGGGAAACAGTTTGCTGGAAGTCCTCTGACTGATGAAGCCCTCCAGATGGAGGGTGAAACGTTTCTATAAAAAATAAACTGTCCAGATGACCTGACTGAGAATTATTGGATGTGGCATAATGACTTTTGCTTTCATCACATCTAAAGAAAACAGTTTTGATACAGATGGGACAATGGTAACCCAAGTATTGGAGGGAACTCTTGTTCGTTTTAAAACACCTAATGAAAAAAAAAGTTTTATTTCATAAATGAAGAACTGGAACCCTAAATAGTTGCTTTCGTAGTTTGCTGACGCTGTCACAGTGGTACATTCTGACCTGTTATCCTTCTGACTTTTCTTTCTTTCACCTTGGTTTTAATGCACTCTTAACATATTGATACCTCTTCCAGTGTTGCATCCCAATCCGCTGACATTTCCTATCCGATCCATCCTGGCTCCAAAGCAGCCAGAGGCTCGTTTTTTGATGCTCATCAGCAGATTCTGTAGTTGGCTCCTCTGACTTTGTGCGTTGTTGTGACTCGTCGCCAATGGCTGAGGTTTCTCTGACATCCCCGAGTCTCGGTCCAGACTCCATGCCCTGTTGGCCGGGCTGTGCTCGCGTTCCTGGTTTGTCTCCTCGTAATCGGCTTCGGTTTCTTCCTGGTTTTCTTCATCCAGTGTCTCCTCCAAGCGCTCCATTAGAGACTACATTGATAAAAGTTTCACGCAATGCATACTCTTAGTTTTCATTACAATATTTCTAGTTTAAATGTTCAAAACGTGTTAAAAGCTTCAGACCTAGATTAGCTTATTATAGAATAATAATCATCTTTATTTTATTAGTTCAGCAAACATAATGACTAAAGTGTGAACATAAAATCTTACCCGTAGCTGATCCAGGTCACTGGTAGATGACGGCCTTCCCAGAACGTGGCTGCTAACCAGACATTGCTGACAAAACAAGGCCACCATGCTGCACATTACCACAGCTCTCATCTTGTCCTGATGCTGCTATCAAAACCCTTCCCATGATGTTATATACATGCTAGCACACATACACACACCCATAAATATACACTTACTGTGCTGCAGACAGACAGTGACTATATTGGTTCATCTCCTCCAGTGCATTCTGTCACCTCTGCATGATAAGGCAGCAAGTCAGATGGGTACTTATGTGGTACTTGACAATAGGTGTTTGTGTGTTTATGTACAGCATGTGTCTGGGTATCATCATGAGTGCCAGCCAGCCAAGAAATAACTTCAGGAGTCATCTTTGTGCCCGGTGTCCAGACATGTTTTAAATTAAATTCAACACTCATCGTACAA
>JBBPBX010079867.1:0-16294 GCA_038048925.1 Garcialebias charrua
CTCCAGAGTCCAGACCAGGACCATCTGACCCCAGAGTCCAGACCAGGACCATCTGACTCCAGAGTCCAGACCAGGACCATCTGACCCCAGAGTCCAGACCAGGACCATCTGACTCCAGAGTCCAGACCAGGACCATCTGACCCCAGAGTCCAGACCAGGACCGTCTGACCCCAGAGTCCAGACCAGGACCGTCTGACTCCAGAGTCCAGACCAGGACCATCTGACTCCAGAGTCCAGACCAGGACCGTCTGACTCCAGAGTCCAGACCAGGACCATCTGACCCCAGAGTCCAGACCAGGACCGTCTGACTCCAGAGTCCAGACCAGGACCATCTGACTCCAGAGTCCAGACCAGGACCATCTGACTCCAGAGTCCAGACCAGGACCATCTGACTCCAGAGTCCAGACCAGGACCATCTGACTCCAGAGTCCAGACCAGGACCGTCTGACTCCAGAGTCCAGACCAGGACCATCTGACTCCAGAGTCCAGACCAGGACCATCTGACTCCAGAGTCCAGACCAGGACCATCTGACTCCAGAGTCCAGACCAGGACCATCTGACTCCAGAGTCCAGACCAGGACCGTCTGACTCCAGAGTCCAGACCAGGACCATCTGACTCCAGAGTCCAGACCAGGACCGTCTGACTCCAGAGTCCAGACCAGGACCGTCTGACTCCAGAGTCCAGACCAGGACCGTCTGACTCCAGAGTCCAGACCAGGACCATCTGACCCAGAGTCCAGACCAGGACCATCTGACTCCAGAGTCCAGACCAGGACCATCTGACCCAGAGTCCAGACCAGGACCATCTGACTCCAGAGTCCAGACCAGGACCATCTGACTCCAGAGTCCAGACCAGGACTGACCCCAGAGTCCAGACCAGGACCATCTGACCCCAGAGTCCAGACCAGGACTGACCCCAGAGTCCAGACCAGGACCATCTGACCCCAGAGTCCAGACCAGGACTGACCCCAGAGTCCAGACCAGGACCATCTGACCCCAGAGTCCAGACCAGGACCATCTGACTCCAGAGTCCAGACCAGGACCATCTGACTCCAGAGTCCAGACCAGGACCATCTGACCCCAGAGTCCAGACCAGGACCATCTGACCCCAGAGTCCAGACCAGGACCATCTGACTCCAGAGTCCAGACCAGGACCATCTGACCCCAGAGTCCAGACCAGGACCATCTGACTCCAGAGTCCAGACCAGGACCATCTGACCCAGAGTCCAGACCAGGACCATCTGACTCCAGAGTCCAGACCAGGACCATCTGACCCCAGAGTCCAGACCAGGACCATCTGACTCCAGAGTCCAGACCAGGACTGACCCCAGAGTCCAGACCAGGACCATCTGACTCCAGAGTCCAGACCAGGACCATCTGACCCCAGAGTCCAGACCAGGACCATCTGACTCCAGAGTCCAGACCAGGACCGTCTGACTCCAGAGTCCAGACCAGGACCATCTGACCCCAGAGTCCAGACCAGGACCATCTGACCCCAGAGTCCAGACCAGGACCATCTGACCCCAGAGTCCAGACCAGGACTGACCCCAGAGTCCAGACCAGGACCATCTGACTCCAGAGTCCAGACCAGGACCGTCTGACCCAGAGTCCAGACCAGGACCATCTGACCCAGAGTCCAGACCAGGACCGTCTGACTCCAGAGTCCAGACCAGGACCATCTGACCCCAGAGTCCAGACCAGGACCATCTGACCCCAGAGTCCAGACCAGGACCGTCTGACTCCAGAGTCCAGACCAGGACCATCTGACCCCAGAGTCCAGACCAGGACCATCTGACTCCAGAGTCCAGACCAGGACCATCTGACCCCAGAGTCCAGACCAGGACCATCTGACCCCAGAGTCCAGACCAGGACCATCTGACCCCAGAGTCCAGACCAGGACCATCTGACCCCAGAGTCCAGACCAGGACCGTCTGACTCCAGAGTCCAGACCAGGACCATCTGACTCCAGAGTCCAGACCAGGACCGTCTGACTCCAGAGTCCAGACCAGGACCATCTGACTCCAGAGTCCAGACCAGGACCATCTGACTCCAGAGTCCAGACCAGGACCATCTGACCCCAGAGTCCAGACCAGGACCATCTGACTCCAGAGTCCAGACCAGGACCGTCTGACTCCAGAGTCCAGACCAGGACCATCTGACCCCAGAGTCCAGACCAGGACCATCTGACCCCAGAGTCCAGACCAGGACCATCTGACCCCAGAGTCCAGACCAGGACCATCTGACCCCAGAGTCCAGACCAGGACCATCTGACCCCAGAGTCCAGACCAGGACCATCTGACTCCAGAGTCCAGACCAGGACCATCTGACCCCAGAGTCCAGACCAGGACCATCTGACTCCAGAGTCCAGACCAGGACCATCTGACCCAGAGTCCAGACCAGGACCATCTGACCCCAGAGTCCAGACCAGGACCGTCTGACCCCAGAGTCCAGACCAGGACCATCTGACTCCAGAGTCCAGACCAGGACCATCTGACCCAGAGTCCAGACCAGGACCATCTGACCCCAGAGTCCAGACCAGGACCATCTGACTCCAGAGTCCAGACCAGGACCATCTGACCCAGAGTCCAGACCAGGACCATCTGACCCCAGAGTCCAGACCAGGACCATCTGACCCCAGAGTCCAGACCAGGACCATCTGACTCCAGAGTCCAGACCAGGACCATCTGACCCCAGAGTCCAGACCAGGACCATCTGACCCCAGAGTCCAGACCAGGACCATCTGACCCCAGAGTCCAGACCAGGACCATCTGACCCCAGAGTCCAGACCAGGACCATCTGACCCCAGAGTCCAGACCAGGACCATCTGACCCCAGAGTCCAGACCAGGACCATCTGACCCCAGAGTCCAGACCAGGACCATCTGACCCCAGAGTCCAGACCAGGACCATCTGACTCCAGAGTCCAGACCAGGACCATCTGACCCCAGAGTCCAGACCAGGACCATCTGACTCCAGAGTCCAGACCAGGACCATCTGACCCCAGAGTCCAGACCAGGACCATCTGACTCCAGAGTCCAGACCAGGACCATCTGACCCCAGAGTCCAGACCAGGACCATCTGACCCCAGAGTCCAGACCAGGACCATCTGACTCCAGAGTCCAGACCAGGACCATCTGACCCCAGAGTCCAGACCAGGACCATCTGACCCAGAGTCCAGACCAGGACCATCTGACCCCAGAGTCCAGACCAGGACCATCTGACCCCAGAGTCCAGACCAGGACCATCTGACCCCAGAGTCCAGACCAGGACCATCTGACCCCAGAGTCCAGACCAGGACCATCTGACCCCAGAGTCCAGACCAGGACCATCTGACCCCAGAGTCCAGACCAGGACCATCTGACCCCAGAGTCCAGACCAGGACCATCTGACCCCAGAGTCCAGACCAGGACCATCTGACCCCAGAGTCCAGACCAGGACCATCTGACTCCAGAGTCCAGACCAGGACCATCTGACCCCAGAGTCCAGACCAGGACCATCTGACTCCAGAGTCCAGACCAGGACCATCTGACTCCAGAGTCCAGACCAGGACCATCTGACTCCAGAGTCCAGACCAGGACCATCTGACTCCAGAGTCCAGACCAGGACCGTCTGACTCCAGAGTCCAGACCAGGACCATCTGACCCCAGAGTCCAGACCAGGACCATCTGACCCCAGAGTCCAGACCAGGACCATCTGACCCCAGAGTCCAGACCAGGACCATCTGACTCCAGAGTCCAGACCAGGACCGTCTGACTCCAGAGTCCAGACCAGGACCGTCTGACTCCAGAGTCCAGACCAGGACCATCTGACCCCAGAGTCCAGACCAGGACCATCTGACCCCAGAGTCCAGACCAGGACCATCTGACCCCAGAGTCCAGACCAGGACCATCTGACCCCAGAGTCCAGACCAGGACCATCTGACCCCAGAGTCCAGACCAGGACCATCTGACCCCAGAGTCCAGACCAGGACCATCTGACCCCAGAGTCCAGACCAGGACCATCTGACCCCAGAGTCCAGACCAGGACCATCTGACCCCAGAGTCCAGACCAGGACCATCTGACCCCAGAGTCCAGACCAGGACCATCTGACCCCAGAGTCCAGACCAGGACCATCTGACCCCAGAGTCCAGACCAGGACCATCTGACTCCAGAGTCCAGACCAGGACCATCTGACCCCAGAGTCCAGACCAGGACCATCTGACCCCAGAGTCCAGACCAGGACCATCTGACCCCAGAGTCCAGACCAGGACCATCTGACCCCAGAGTCCAGACCAGGACCATCTGACCCCAGAGTCCAGACCAGGACCATCTGACCCCAGAGTCCAGACCAGGACCATCTGACTCCAGAGTCCAGACCAGGACCATCTGACTCCAGAGTCCAGACCAGGACCATCTGACTCCAGAGTCCAGACCAGGACCATCTGACTCCAGAGTCCAGACCAGGACCATCTGACTCCAGAGTCCAGACCAGGACCGTCTGACTCCAGAGTCCAGACCAGGACCGTCTGACTCCAGAGTCCAGACCAGGACCGTCTGACTCCAGAGTCCAGACCAGGACCATCTGACTCCAGAGTCCAGACCAGGACCATCTGACTCCAGAGTCCAGACCAGGACCATCTGACCCCAGAGTCCAGACCAGGACCATCTGACTCCAGAGTCCAGACCAGGACCATCTGACTCCAGAGTCCAGACCAGGACCATCTGACTCCAGAGTCCAGACCAGGACCATCTGACTCCAGAGTCCAGACCAGGACCATCTGACTCCAGAGTCCAGACCAGGACCATCTGACTCCAGAGTCCAGACCAGGACCATCTGACTCCAGAGTCCAGACCAGGACCATCTGACTCCAGAGTCCAGACCAGGACCGTCTGACTCCAGAGTCCAGACCAGGACCGTCTGACTCCAGAGTCCAGACCAGGACCGTCTGACTCCAGAGTCCAGACCAGGACCATCTGACCCCAGAGTCCAGACCAGGACCATCTGACTCCAGAGTCCAGACCAGGACCATCTGACCCCAGAGTCCAGACCAGGACCATCTGACTCCAGAGTCCAGACCAGGACCATCTGACCCCAGAGTCCAGACCAGGACCATCTGACCCCAGAGTCCAGACCAGGACCATCTGACTCCAGAGTCCAGACCAGGACCATCTGACCCCAGAGTCCAGACCAGGACCATCTGACCCCAGAGTCCAGACCAGGACCATCTGACTCCAGAGTCCAGACCAGGACCATCTGACCCCAGAGTCCAGACCAGGACCATCTGACTCCAGAGTCCAGACCAGGACCATCTGACCCCAGAGTCCAGACCAGGACCATCTGACTCCAGAGTCCAGACCAGGACCATCTGACCCCAGAGTCCAGACCAGGACCATCTGACCCCAGAGTCCAGACCAGGACCATCTGACCCCAGAGTCCAGACCAGGACCATCTGACCCCAGAGTCCAGACCAGGACCATCTGACCCCAGAGTCCAGACCAGGACCATCTGACCCCAGAGTCCAGACCAGGACCATCTGACTCCAGAGTCCAGACCAGGACCATCTGACCCCAGAGTCCAGACCAGGACCATCTGACTCCAGAGTCCAGACCAGGACCATCTGACCCCAGAGTCCAGACCAGGACCATCTGACCCCAGAGTCCAGACCAGGACCATCTGACCCCAGAGTCCAGACCAGGACCATCTGACCCCAGAGTCCAGACCAGGACCATCTGACCCCAGAGTCCAGACCAGGACCATCTGACTCCAGAGTCCAGACCAGGACCATCTGACCCCAGAGTCCAGACCAGGACCATCTGACTCCAGAGTCCAGACCAGGACCATCTGACCCCAGAGTCCAGACCAGGACCATCTGACTCCAGAGTCCAGACCAGGACCATCTGACCCCAGAGTCCAGACCAGGACCATCTGACTCCAGAGTCCAGACCAGGACCATCTGACCCCAGAGTCCAGACCAGGACCATCTGACCCCAGAGTCCAGACCAGGACCATCTGACTCCAGAGTCCAGACCAGGACCATCTGACCCCAGAGTCCAGACCAGGACCATCTGACCCCAGAGTCCAGACCAGGACCATCTGACCCCAGAGTCCAGACCAGGACCATCTGACCCCAGAGTCCAGACCAGGACCATCTGACCCCAGAGTCCAGACCAGGACCATCTGACCCCAGAGTCCAGACCAGGACCATCTGACCCCAGAGTCCAGACCAGGACCATCTGACTCCAGAGTCCAGACCAGGACCATCTGACCCCAGAGTCCAGACCAGGACCATCTGACTCCAGAGTCCAGACCAGGACCATCTGACTCCAGAGTCCAGACCAGGACCATCTGACTCCAGAGTCCAGACCAGGACCATCTGACCCCAGAGTCCAGACCAGGACCATCTGACCCCAGAGTCCAGACCAGGACCATCTGACCCCAGAGTCCAGACCAGGACCATCTGACCCCAGAGTCCAGACCAGGACCATCTGACCCCAGAGTCCAGACCAGGACCATCTGACCCCAGAGTCCAGACCAGGACCATCTGACTCCAGAGTCCAGACCAGGACCATCTGACCCCAGAGTCCAGACCAGGACCATCTGACCCCAGAGTCCAGACCAGGACCATCTGACCCCAGAGTCCAGACCAGGACCATCTGACCCCAGAGTCCAGACCAGGACCATCTGACCCCAGAGTCCAGACCAGGACCATCTGACCCCAGAGTCCAGACCAGGACCATCTGACCCCAGAGTCCAGACCAGGACCATCTGACCCCAGAGTCCAGACCAGGACCATCTGACCCCAGAGTCCAGACCAGGACCATCTGACCCCAGAGTCCAGACCAGGACCATCTGACCCCAGAGTCCAGACCAGGACCATCTGACCCCAGAGTCCAGACCAGGACCATCTGACCCCAGAGTCCAGACCAGGACCATCTGACTCCAGAGTCCAGACCAGGACCATCTGACTCCAGAGTCCAGACCAGGACCATCTGACTCCAGAGTCCAGACCAGGACCATCTGACCCCAGAGTCCAGACCAGGACCATCTGACTCCAGAGTCCAGACCAGGACCATCTGACCCCAGAGTCCAGACCAGGACCATCTGACTCCAGAGTCCAGACCAGGACCATCTGACCCCAGAGTCCAGACCAGGACCGTCTGACTCCAGAGTCCAGACCAGGACCGTCTGACTCCAGAGTCCAGACCAGGACCATCTGACTCCAGAGTCCAGACCAGGACCATCTGACTCCAGAGTCCAGACCAGGACCGTCTGACTCCAGAGTCCAGACCAGGACCGTCTGACTCCAGAGTCCAGACCAGGACCATCTGACTCCAGAGTCCAGACCAGGACCGTCTGACTCCAGAGTCCAGACCAGGACCATCTGACTCCAGAGTCCAGACCAGGACCATCTGACTCCAGAGTCCAGACCAGGACCATCTGACTCCAGAGTCCAGACCAGGACCATCTGACTCCAGAGTCCAGACCAGGACCATCTGACTCCAGAGTCCAGACCAGGACCATCTGACTCCAGAGTCCAGACCAGGACCATCTGACTCCAGAGTCCAGACCAGGACCATCTGACTCCAGAGTCCAGACCAGGACCATCTGACTCCAGAGTCCAGACCAGGACCGTCTGACTCCAGAGTCCAGACCAGGACCATCTGACTCCAGAGTCCAGACCAGGACCATCTGACTCCAGAGTCCAGACCAGGACCATCTGACCCCAGAGTCCAGACCAGGACCGTCTGACTCCAGAGTCCAGACCAGGACCATCTGACCCCAGAGTCCAGACCAGGACCATCTGACCCCAGAGTCCAGACCAGGACCATCTGACCCCAGAGTCCAGACCAGGACCATCTGACCCCAGAGTCCAGACCAGGACCATCTGACCCAGAGTCCAGACCAGGACCATCTGACCCCAGAGTCCAGACCAGGACCATCTGACCCCAGAGTCCAGACCAGGACCATCTGACCCCAGAGTCCAGACCAGGACCATCTGACCCCAGAGTCCAGACCAGGACCATCTGACCCCAGAGTCCAGACCAGGACCATCTGACCCCAGAGTCCAGACCAGGACCATCTGACCCCAGAGTCCAGACCAGGACCATCTGACCCCAGAGTCCAGACCAGGACCATCTGACCCCAGAGTCCAGACCAGGACCATCTGACCCCAGAGTCCAGACCAGGACCATCTGACCCCAGAGTCCAGACCAGGACCATCTGACCCCAGAGTCCAGACCAGGACCATCTGACCCCAGAGTCCAGACCAGGACCGTCTGACTCCAGAGTCCAGACCAGGACCATCTGACCCCAGAGTCCAGACCAGGACCATCTGACCCCAGAGTCCAGACCAGGACCGTCTGACTCCAGAGTCCAGACCAGGACCATCTGACCCCAGAGTCCAGACCTGGACCATCTGACCCCAGAGTCCAGACCAGGACCATCTGACCCCAGAGTCCAGACCTGGACCATCTGACTCCAGAGTCCAGACCAGGACCATCTGACCCCAGAGTCCAGACCAGGACCATCTGACTCCAGAGTCCAGACCAGGACCATCTGACCCCAGAGTCCAGACCAGGACCATCTGACTCCAGAGTCCAGACCAGGACCATCTGACCCCAGAGTCCAGACCAGGACCATCTGACTCCAGAGTCCAGACCAGGACCATCTGACCCCAGAGTCCAGACCAGGACCATCTGACTCCAGAGTCCAGACCAGGACCATCTGACCCCAGAGTCCAGACCAGGACCATCTGACCCCAGAGTCCAGACCAGGACCGTCTGACTCCAGAGTCCAGACCAGGACCATCTGACCCCAGAGTCCAGACCAGGACCGTCTGACTCCAGAGTCCAGACCAGGACCATCTGACCCCAGAGTCCAGACCAGGACCATCTGACCCCAGAGTCCAGACCAGGACCGTCTGACCCCAGAGTCCAGACCAGGACCATCTGACCCCAGAGTCCAGACCAGGACCATCTGACTCCAGAGTCCAGACCAGGACCATCTGACCCCAGAGTCCAGACCAGGACCATCTGACCCCAGAGTCCAGACCAGGACCATCTGACCCCAGAGTCCAGACCAGGACCATCTGACTCCAGAGTCCAGACCAGGACCATCTGACTCCAGAGTCCAGACCAGGACCGTCTGACTCCAGAGTCCAGACCAGGACCATCTGACTCCAGAGTCCAGACCAGGACCGTCTGACTCCAGAGTCCAGACCAGGACCGTCTGACTCCAGAGTCCAGACCAGGACCGTCTGACTCCAGAGTCCAGACCAGGACCATCTGACCCCAGAGTCCAGACCAGGACCGTCTGACTCCAGAGTCCAGACCAGGACCATCTGACCCCAGAGTCCAGACCAGGACCATCTGACTCCAGAGTCCAGACCAGGACCATCTGACCCCAGAGTCCAGACCAGGACCATCTGACTCCAGAGTCCAGACCAGGACCATCTGACCCCAGAGTCCAGACCAGGACCATCTGACTCCAGAGTCCAGACCAGGACCATCTGACTCCAGAGTCCAGACCAGGACCATCTGACCCCAGAGTCCAGACCAGGACCATCTGACTCCAGAGTCCAGACCAGGACCATCTGACTCCAGAGTCCAGACCAGGACCGTCTGACTCCAGAGTCCAGACCAGGACCATCTGACTCCAGAGTCCAGACCAGGACCATCTGACTCCAGAGTCCAGACCAGGACCATCTGACTCCAGAGTCCAGACCAGGACCATCTGACTCCAGAGTCCAGACCAGGACCGTCTGACTCCAGAGTCCAGACCAGGACCATCTGACCCCAGAGTCCAGACCAGGACCATCTGACTCCAGAGTCCAGACCAGGACCATCTGACTCCAGAGTCCAGACCAGGACCATCTGACTCCAGAGTCCAGACCAGGACCGTCTGACTCCAGAGTCCAGACCAGGACCATCTGACCCCAGAGTCCAGACCAGGACCATCTGACCCCAGAGTCCAGACCAGGACCATCTGACCCCAGAGTCCAGACCAGGACCATCTGACTCCAGAGTCCAGACCAGGACCATCTGACCCCAGAGTCCAGACCAGGACCATCTGACCCCAGAGTCCAGACCAGGACTGACCCCAGAGTCCAGACCAGGACCATCTGACCCCAGAGTCCAGACCAGGACTGACTCCAGAGTCCAGACCAGGACTGACTCCAGAGTCCAGACCAGGACTGACTCCAGAGTCCAGACCAGGACTGACTCCACTAGAGACAAAAGTCTGAGCCCTGCTCGTCTTCCTGTCCTCACAGCTCAGCAGGACTGAGACGTTGAAGAGGAAGCCGCTCATTCTCAATCAGTTCATCTGGACAGTTTCTTTTTAGTAGAAACGTTTCACCCTCACTCCAGAGGGCTTCGTCAGTCAGAGCAGTCCAAAGCAAACTGAAGCTACCCCACCAAGTAAACAACTTAAGTGGACTTTGCTGGACTATTGAGAATTAACTTTCTTGTCTTGAACCACTTTGGACATGTCTGCCTGCCTGGGAGGAGTCGACGAGGGACAAGCCCCCAGAAACCATCTTGGCTACAGCAAACTGGTTGGTCCACTTAAGTTGTTTACTTGGTGGGGTAGCTTCAGTTTGCTTTGGACTGCTCTGACTGACGAAGCCCTCTGGAGTGAGGGTGAAACGTTTCTACTAAAAAGAAACTGTCCAGATGAACTGATTGAGAATGAACGGATTTGATACCTGGACTATTGAGAATGAACTTTCTTGTTGAAGAGGAAGGTGCTCGCTGGTCCTGGACCAGTTCTGCCTCAGGCAGTGGAGCGACTCCGATCCAAACAGGAGACCTGTCGTTGGACGAAGAACCGGAGACAGTGTCCACTGTCCAGGTGAGAGGACAACAATGAATGAGAGGACAATAATAATAATAATAATAATAATAATAATTAATTCAATTTATAACGCACTTTTCATTACTGAAAATCTCAAAGTGCTACACACATTCATAAACCGGTAGCGGCAGACTACCATGCAAGGTGCTTTCCAGTCCTACCGGGAGCAACTCGGGGTTAAGTGTCTTGCCCAAGGACACAACGACACGTGGTGTGGGGAACCGGGATTCGAACCGCCAACCTTCCGATCGGGGGGCGACTGCCATTACCACTACGCCACGGCCGTGACCAAGACAGTGTCAGAAACCTCTTACATCCTGTAAGGTCCAGTCTTCATGGTCCACCGTCAGGTTAGAGCTGGTCTGAGGGCCTCACAGAACCACATGTGGACCTCACAGAACCACATGTGGACCTCACAGAACCACATGTGGACCTCAGTTCTGGACGGGTTTTATTGAGACAACGGACCGTGAGGTTCGGCTCGTTCAGCTCGTTTCTGAGACGTGGATGAGCTAACGCAGGAACATGTGGCTCGTGAAATGTCCACCAGGGGGGGCTATTTTTCCAAAATGAAAAAAAATTCCCCAAGTTCAAACAGTTTTTTTTTAATCAAATGCAAATTAATACAAGGTCAACAGAACAATTAAATGCTCAGGATGAGAAGAACCAATTTGACTCACTAAAACAACAAAGAACAAACAAACAAACAAATATAATAAATAAATTATATATAAATTATAGAAAGGAAAATAAGTGAGATTAAAACATTTCTGCATTTCTACTTGCAAGAAGCTTTGTTTTCATTCTCCAGATCAATACAGTGTTAAGAAATAATAAAACACCACAAGTGACATTTAGTATATAAAATTATTAATGTTTGATCATTTTTATAAGCAAATTAAAATAAATGTAGCCATCAGAGTCCAATACTGTACAATAACCTGCGCTGGCAACCTAACTCCACAAACAAACAAAGACAAAAACAAACTCACCAATTGCCACTTTTAGAATAAACAGTCAGCTGAAGGCTTTTATCACAAACAGAGCCAAAGTAGAGAGGATATCAGTCAGGAATGGTAATATAATAACATAAGCATTAGATAAAGGCTAGCATTAGGATGCTAGCTCTAAAAAAAATCACCAGTTGCCACTTTTAGAATAAACAGTCAGCTGAAGGCTTTTTTCACAAACAGCCATCTATAATTTGAGAGGCATATCAGTCAGAAATACAAATAGACATTGGGTAAAGGGCTTTCAATGATTTAAAACTTACCTGAGCCACCTGCTTGAGTGACCAAGCTGACTGGCTAATTTTACAGATTTTTTTTTAAAATAAATAAATAAACGGCCGTAAACACGCGATCGGTAGGTAAAGCTCACGTTAGACACGTTCAGGGCGGTGAAAACTGCGCCCAGCATCTTCCCATTGTTTTGTACGTCGTGGAATAACTGCGCATGCGCCAGTTATAACGAGAGTCTATGGATAAGATCAGAGCTTCCCAAAACAGGAAATACGTCACCAATCAGAAAACGTTTTTGAAACAAACAATATAACTCATCATTACTCAAAAAATATTTATCCTACACAACTAAAAACATACATGCATATATTTTGAAATATTTTTATTTTAGTATTTCATTTTTATTAATTTTTTTAAAAAGTCTTCAATGTAACATGGTCCAGAATTTCCAGTGGGGCGGCGCCCTAGCGCCCCCTATTGGCCGGCCGCCCCGGCTGCTAACACTGTCTCAGTGAGCTGTCAATCTAAAGCTAGAGCTGCTGGGTAATGACTGTTTCCATGGAAACCAGTCTAACACTCTCTGATTGGATGGAACACAGTCTGCTGGTAAACTTGAACGTTTGGGGTTGGTTGGGAGGAGAGAAGGTTGGAGGTGTTCACCAGAGTTCTGCTTCGGGGTCTCTCCAGTTCTGGTTGGTGGTTCTTGGACTGCAGGCGCTCACCGGAGTTTTAAATGTTTTTCATCGAATCATCAGAATCTGGTTCTTCCAGAAGTGTCTTGTCCAACACGTCTTCAGTTGAATGTTCTCTGCTGACAGTAAAGTTAATAAAAAACACGTTCGGCCTCCAGACGAGAACCTGACTTCATCAGTTCTTAGTTCAGGATCTGCAGATTATTTACCGTTGGACGTGTGGAACCTCACGCTGTGGACTTGATCCAGTGATGTAAGGCCGAAGTCCGGCTGTTCTGAGTCAGCCGCCAGTGAGCTAATTACAGACCTGAACTCAGCCGAACCTTTAACCCAAACCAGGAGTCTCGGCTGTGGGTTCTGCTGCAGAAAGAAACACGTGGTCATGTTCGGCTGCAGAAAGAAACATGTGGTGGGTTCGGCTGCAGACAGAAACATGTGGTCATGTTCGGCTGCAGAAAGAAACATGTGGTCATGTTCGGCTGCAGACAGAAACATGTGGCAGGTTCGGCTGCAGACAGAAACATGTGGTCATGGGTTCGGCTGCAGACAGAAACATGTGGTCATGTTCGGCTGCAGACAGAAACATGTGGTCATGTTCGGCTGCAGACAGAAACATGTGGTCATGTTCGGCTGCAGACAGAAACATGTGGTCATGTTCGGCTGCAGACAGAAACATGTGGTCATGTTCGGCTGCAGACAGAAACATGTGGTCATGTTCGGCTGCAGACAGAAACATGTGGTCATGTTCGGCTGCAGACAGAAACATGTGGTCATGTTCGGCTGCAGACAGAAACATGTGGTCATGTTCGGCTGCAGACAGAAACATGTGGTCATGTTCGGCTGCAGACAGAAACATGTGGTCATGTTCGGCTGCAGACAGAAACATGTGGTCATGTTCGGCTGCAGACAGAAACATGTGGTCATGTTCGGCTGCAGACAGAAACATGTGGTCATGTTCGGCTGCAGACAGAAACATGTGGTCATGTTCGGCTGCAGACAGAAACATGTGGTCATGTTCGGCTGCAGACAGAAACATGTGGTCATGTTCGGCTGCAGACAGAAACATGTGGTCATGTTCGGCTGCAGACAGAAACATGTGGTCATGTTCGGCTGCAGACAGAAACATGTGGTCATGTTCGGCTGCAGACAGAAACATGTGGTAGGTTCGGCTGCAGACAGAAACATGTGGTCATGTTCGGCTGCAGACAGAAACATGTGGTCATGTTCGGCTGCAGACAGAAACATGTGGTAGGTTCGGCTGCAGACAGAAACATGTGGTAGGTTCGGCTGCAGACAGAAACATGTGGTCATGTTCGGCTGCAGACAGAAACATGTGGTCATGTTCGGCTGCAGACAGAAACATGTGGTGGGTTCGGCTGCAGACAGAAACATGTGGTCATGTTCGGCTGCAGACAGAAACATGTGGTAGGTTCGGCTGCAGACAGAAACATGTGGTGGGTTCGGCTGCAGACAGAAACATGTGGTCATGTTCGGCTGCAGACAGAAACATGTGGTAGGTTCGGCTGCAGACAGAAACATGTGGTCATGTTCGGCTGCAGACAGAAACATGTGGTGGGTTCGGCTGCAGACAGAAACATGTGGTCATGTTCGGCTGCAGACAGAAACATGTGGTCATGTTCGGCTGCAGACAGAAACATGTGGGCTGCAGACAGAAACATGTGGTCATGTTCGGCTGCAGACAGAAACATGTGGTCATGTTCGGCTGCAGACAGAAACATGTGGTCATGTTCGGCTGCAGACAGAAACATGTGGTCATGTTCGGCTGCAGACAGAAACATGTGGTAGGTTCGGCTGCAGACAGAAACATGTGGTAGGTTCGGCTGCAGACAGAAACATGTGGTAGGTTCGGCTGCAGACAGAAACATGTGGTAGGTTCGGCTGCAGACAGAAACATGTGGTGGGTTCGGCTGCAGACAGAAACATGTGGTAGGTTCGGCTGCAGACAGAAACATGTGGTCATGTTCGGCTGCAGACAGAAACATGTGGTCATGTTCGGCTGCAGACAGAAACATGTGGTCATGTTCGGCTGCAGACAGAAACATGTGGTCATGTTCGGCTGCAGACAGAAACATGTGGTGGGTTCGGCTGCAGACAGAAACATGTGGTAGGTTCGGCTGCAGACAGAAACATGTGGTCATGTTCGGCTGCAGACAGAAACATGTGGTCATGTTCGGCTGCAGACAGAAACATGTGGTCATGTTCGGCTGCAGACAGAAACATGTGGTCATGTTCGGCTGCAGACAGAAACATGTGGTCATGTTCGGCTGCAGACAGAAACATGTGGTGGGTTCGGCTGCAGACAGAAACATGTGGTCATGTTCGGCTGCAGACAGAAACATGTGGTCATGTTCGGCTGCAGACAGAAACATGTGGTCATGTTCGGCTGCAGACAGAAACATGTGGTCATGTTCGGCTGCAGACAGAAACATGTGGTAGGTTCGGCTGCAGACAGAAACATGTGGTCATGTTCGGCTGCAGACAGAAACATGTGGTCATGTTCGGCTGCAGACAGAAACATGTGGTCATGTTCGGCTGCAGACAGAAACATGTGGTCATGTTCGGCTGCAGACAGAAACATGTGGTAGGTTCGGCTGCAGACAGAAACATGTGGTCATGTTCGGCTGCAGACAGAAACATGTGGTCATGTTCGGCTGCAGACAGAAACATGTGGTCATGTTCGGCTGCAGACAGAAACATGTGGTCATGTTCGGCTGCAGACAGAAACATGTGGTCATGTTCGGCTGCAGACAGAAACATGTGGTCATGTTCGGCTGCAGACAGAAACATGTGGTCATGTTCGGCTGCAGACAGAAACATGTGGTCATGTTCGGCTGCAGACAGAAACATGTGGTCATGTTCGGCTGCAGACAGAAACATGTGGTCATGTTCGGCTGCAGACAGAAACATGTGGTCATGTTCGGCTGCAGACAGAAACATGTGGTCATGTTCGGCTGCAGACAGAAACATGTGGTCATGTTCGGCTGCAGACAGAAACATGTGGTGGGTTCGGCTGCAGACAGAAACATGTGGTCATGTTCGGCTGCAGACAGAAACATGTGGTCATGTTCGGCTGCAGACAGAAACATGTGGTCATGTTCGGCTGCAGACAGAAACATGTGGTCATGTTCGGCTGCAGACAGAAACATGTGGTCATGTTCGGCTGCAGACAGAAACATGTGGTCATGTTCGGCTGCAGACAGAAACATGTGGTCATGTTCGGCTGCAGACAGAAACATGTGGTCATGTTCGGCTGCAGACAGAAACATGTGGTCATGTTCGGCTGCAGACAGAAACATGTGGTCATGTTCGGCTGCAGACAGAAACATGTGGTCATGTTCGGCTGCAGACAGAAACATGTGGTGGGTTCGGCTGCAGACAGAAACATGTGGTCATGTTCGGCTGCAGACAGAAACATGTGGTCATGTTCGGCTGCAGACAGAAACATGTGGTGGATTCGGCTGCAGACAGAAACATGTGGTGGGTTCGGCTGCAGACAGAAACATGTGGT
>JBBPBX010079868.1:0-16294 GCA_038048925.1 Garcialebias charrua
TATATATATATATATATATATATTGTAACGTTGTCGCGGTCACTCAAGCACCAGACGTTCTGCTTCAGCCAACACTTTATTCAAGAACACAAATAACAGGCCAGTAAACTCAGAGTCACTGTTTGGCCGTGACCCACGCCAGAACTCCTCAGCTTCACAATAGGTGCTTCCAGCCTCTCGACAGAACCGCCAAAAACTCCCTCTAGCCCCACCCCATCTTATTTCCCAACAACCCTTGCGTCATAAACAGGACATGTCAAACCTTAGAACCAGTAACAGTGTAACAAGAACAATTAACACTTAACATGACTCTTCAAGGATCATTACACTGCCCCCCCAACAAAAAGTTCCTTGTCCTCGAGGGAACAACACAGTCTCTAATGCCTCTTACCCACCGCACAACTGCAAACGCTCCTGCCGTCCCCTTTTTGCCGCTGGTCACGGTCCCACTGAACCACTGAACACCGTCTGATGACGTACACTAGGGGGTAGCAGAGGGAGGGGTCTCTGGCTTGTTTTCCGGGTTCAGTTGTTGTTTTAACTGCACCTCCGACGGTCTTCGATGAGATTAAAACTTTTTTTTATGTTTGGGGTGATCTACACTGGAGAGTACAGCAGCCTGTCAGCAGCAACTGTAAAAATGCCACGTTTCTTACCGGAGTTTGGTTCCAATTCCTGGAGGCTCGATCCGGTGAGTTTAAAAAGTCCGAAAAAAGTCCCGTTGTGGTTGTGTAATCAGATAGCGAGGCTCTCCCGACTGTTTGCCGGATGCGTCGAGCCGCCAGAGATCAACATTTGGGACGTCTGCGGCTCGACGGCGACGCGCGCGTGCGTGTGCAGGCTGCCGTCGCGCCGCTTCGATCAGTTGAATCTCGCCGCTTCCTTGTTCCCCGTGACTCCACGCGTCTCCTCCATAGACTTTGAATGTAAACCGGTGTTATCCGGCCGCTTCGGCCGCCCGACGCCGGGGGCGGTGGGTAGGAGGCATTAGGCGGTGAGGCAGTTGGCGTTGCCTCCTGGGCCTCCGAGAGGCAACAGGAGGTGTGGACAGGAGGTGTAGGGACAGGAGGTGTAGGGACAGGAGGTGGACAGCTCCTGTTGCGAGTCCAACTGTACATGGGCACGAGGACCTTGCACACATCCTTCTAGGAAAGCGGGGAAGGAATGTCCTCTATAGGGAGCCATTCTGTCCCTGTGCAAGACCACCTTCCTGCCTCTAGGGGGCAACTGCACCCTGTAGACCACCTCCCCCACTTGTTCCAGAACACTGCAGGGCCCCACCCAGCTGCTGTCCAGTTTGGGGCAACAACCTTTTTTTCTCCTTGGGCTGAAGACCCACACCAGCTCCCCAAAAAGGAAGTGTCTTCCTTTAGTGGTGACATCATAATTTCTCTTTTGGCGCAGTCCCGCCTTTGCCAGCTGGTCCCGGGCAAAGGAATGTGCTGACTCCAACCGGTCCTGTAGTTTCCTCACATAGTCTGGACCTGGTGGTGCCTCTGGAGCGTCAGGGGGCCTTCCAAAAGCCAGCTCCGCAGGGGTCCTCAGCTCCCTTCCCAACATGAGCAGGGCAGGTGTGCACTGAGTTGAGTCCTGGACTGCTGATCTGTAGGCCATGAGAATGAGGGGTAGATGGGTGTCCCAGTCCCTCTGGTGTTCCGAGGTTAGGATAGCCAGCTGCTGGGCCAGTGTCCTGTTAAACCTCTCTACCAGGCCATCGCTTTGTGGGTGGAGCGGGGTGGTGCGAGTCTTCTGAATCCCCAGGCGCTCACACATGGCAGTGAACACCCTGGATTCAAAGTTTCGACCCTGATCGCTGTGAAGGGTCTCTGCTGACCCAAACCGGCTGAACATCCCCTCCACTAATGTGTCAGCCACAGTCTCTGCCTCCTGGTCTGGGATGGCATATGCCTCCGGCCACTTAGTAAAATAGTCCATGGCGGTGAGTACATAGCGGTTTCCCTTATCAGTGTGCGGAAACGGGCCCATGATGTCCACAGCCACTCTTTCCATCGGTGCCCCCGCTGGTTGCTGTTGAAGCTGGGCGCGGGACTGGTCCAACGGCCCCTTGTGCGAGGAACAGGAGACGCAGCTGCGGCAAAAGTCTTCTACATCCCTCCGTTGCTGGCCCCAGTAGTAGCCTTGGCGGAGGCGGCGCAGGGTCTTGGTGACATCAAAGTGCCCAGAGCCTATGCTTCCATGACTGGCTCCCAGCACCGCTGACATCAGCGATCTCGGCACCACAACCTGCCACCTCTCCTCCCCAGTGGCCGGATCCTTCCAGGCACGCTGCAACACCCTTTCACTCAGCCTCAGAAACCCAAACTTGGCCCACAATCCTTTTGTGGCAACAGAAAGCCTAGTGACCTCATCCCAGTTGGGACGCTGCCCACCCTCGAGCCATTGTAGGACTGGCAGCAAGTCGGTATCTTGCTCCTGTTTTGTCCTCCACTCGGTCACATCCACCACTTGGAGCACCCTGCACGAGAGCTGCGCTGTGCCATCTGTTGCTGTGAGCACCTTCTCCTCTTGCTTTTCACAATGATGACAGCCTGCTGTAATAATAATAATAATAATAATAATTAATTCAATTTATAACGCACTTTTCATTACTGAAAATCTCAAAGTGCTACACATATATTGAATGCTACACACATTCATAAACCGGTGGCGGCAGACTACCATGCAAGGTGCTTTCCAGTCCTACCGGGAGCAACTCAGGGTTAAGTGTCTTGCCCAAGGACACAACGACACATGGTGCGGGTCCCGGGAGTCGAACCGCCAACTTTCCGATCGGGAGACGACTGCCATTACCACTACACCACGGCCGCCCGTGTGCTGTAGCACATGGACGGCGAGAAAGGGCATCCGCGTTGGAATGGCGTGCTCCTGCTCTGTGTTCCATAGTGAAATTAAAGCCCTGGAGCTCCTCCAGCCAACGAGCCACCTGCCCCTCGGGCTCCCTGAACGACATCAGCCACTGGAGGGCAGCATGGTCTGTTCTGATAATGAATGGTGTACCACACAGGTAGTACTTAAAATGTCTTACCGCCGCCATCACTGCCAGTAGCTCTCGCCGTGTAACACAGTAGCGTCGCTCACTCTTATTCAGGATCCGGCTGTAGTATGCTACTACTCCCTCACCATTGGGTCCAACCTGCGACAATACTGCTCCCAGTCCCACGTTACTGGCGTCTGTGTCCAAGACAAATGGCAGGTTGGGGTCCGGTGGGGTGAGGACCTGCGTAGGGTGTCGAATGCCTGCTGACAGTCTTGGTTCCAGGTGAAGTCGCAATTTTTCTGCAGCAGGCGGAAGAGTGGTGCAGCTATTGAGGAAAAGTCTTTCACAAATCTTCTGTAGTAGGAGGCCAGGCCAAGGAAGCTTTTAAGCTGGACTTGGTCCGTTGGAGTGGGCCAGTCCTTAATTGTGTGGACCTTCTCCTCCAACGTGCTGACGCCCTCACAACCCAGCTTGTGGCCCAGAAATTCTACCTCCCTCCTCATGAAGTGGCACTTGTCTGGGTGTAGCTTCAGGCCTGCAGCAGCCACTCTCCCCAGTACCTGTTTCAGGGAGTCCAGAGCGGCCTCAAAGGAGCTTCCGTGCACCAGGAGGTCATCTAGGTAGACCAGACACTGCTGTCGTGGGACCCCAGCCAGTACCCTGTCCATGAGTCTCTCAAAGGTAGCAGGAGCGTTGCATAGACCGAAGCTTAGTACTCTGAACTGCCACAGTCCCCTGTTGGTGCAGAAGGCTGTCTTGGGTCTAGACTCCGGTGACAATGGCACCTGCCAGTATCCACTTCGCAGGTCCAGGGTGGAGAACCAGGAAGAACCTACTACCAAATCCAGCGATTCGTCTATTCTGGGGAGAGGGTAAGAATCCTTTTTTGTAACTTTATTGAGGGGTCGGTAGTCTACACAAAAGCGCATCCTTGTGCTGTTTTTCTTGGGTACCATCACCACAGCGGAGGCCCACGGGCTGTCAGATGGCTCTATGATGCCTGTCTCAATCATCTCACCCAGTTCTCTGTCAGCAACCTCCTGGAGAGCTAAGGGAAGGCGGCGAGGACGCACTTTAATAGGACGAGCATCCCCAGTGTCGATGGTGTGCTCCACCAAGTGTGTCAGACCCACTTCGTTCTCTTTAAGAGCAAAAGTGTCCTTAAACTCCAACAGCACCTGCCATAGGTTTTCCTGCTGCTGCTGAGTCAGCCCCTCACAGTTCTTGGACCAGATTTCTCTCACTGCAGACAGCCTCTCCTCCTCTTCAGTTTGATGTTCAGCTGGTGGCAGTGCCAAAGTCTCTGCGGTGTACGCAGCTACAGCTTCAGGGGCTGGGCATGACGAGGGGGAAACGAGCTGCACGCTCCTCCCCTCAGGCAGTATCAGGGCACCCCTGCCTAGGTCAATCACACCACCAATGGCTCGTAGAAAGTCCAACCCAAGGATGCATGTGTCCTGCACATCTGCCACCCAGGCAGCATAAGGCACAGCGAGATCTCCCACCTTAAACTGGAACACTCCCCTCCCTCTTATGGGGGCCAGGTCACCAGTCACTGTCTTAAGCTGCACATCAGTTGCCTGCACAGTAGCTCCAGTAGGGATGATGTCAGGTCGAACAAGTGTTGCGTTGGATCCTGTGTCCAGGAGTGCTGTACAAGGCACCCCGGCGACCACCACTGGAATGTGACAAAAGTTGCCCACTTGTGTCCAGCCCACAGCAATGATGGTGCCTGGTGGAGATGGTGCTAGGCTGGGGGTGTTGGTCTCACAGGCCCGTGCACTCCCACCTACACGGGCCCTTGGGCGTTTCCCGGCACGGCTGCAAACCTGGGACACTGCCTGATGAGGTGGCCCGTTTGCCCACAGCCCCAGCAGCTCTGCGGTCGACGGCGTGGGTCCACTTGGGGAGCAGATGACTGAAGAGCAGCGGTCTGCGTCGTACTGAGTGGTCCCCTTGTCCTCCCCAGCTGCTCGACCGGAGCTGACAGTACTCTCACTATTGGTGCGTCCTCAGCTCCACCAATGGATCCTGTCAGCATCTCCCTCTCCAGCGCTAACTCTAGAGCTGCCCCAAGCGTTTCTGGACGTGCCAGCTGAGTCTGTATTCGGAGCTCTTTGGGACTGAGAGCCTGCAGGAACTGATCACGAGCTAGTTCTGCCTGCACTGCAGGTGGCATGTTGTCATAAGCCCTCCTGCAGAGACACTCAATGTCATGGGCCAGGATACGAAGAGGCTCTGCAGGCTGTCTGCGTCTATTGTGAAACTCTGATCGCAGCAGCACAGGCTGGTTATACTGTCCAAATCGTCTCTGTAGTGTCCCAACCAGAGCAGCATAGTCTCTCCTCTCCTCCTTGCTCAGCAGCAGTAAACAGGCAGCTGCATCCTCACACAGGCACAAAGCTAATTGCAGTGCTTTATTCTCCTCATCCCAGCCAGCAGCTGCAGCTAACAGTTCAAACTGAGCAATAAACACCTCCCATGGCGTCTTTCCATTGAACTTTGGCGTTTTTATGTTTGCCGCTACTTCTCGCCACTGGGCGCCGCCATCTTTGTTTACGTCACGTGATGGTGCGTCACGAAGATTAGATTCTATTCCGCTGAAACCGCGGTCATGGCGGGGAAAGTTCTCGTATCTAGCCAAACCTGGTGAGAATCCAGCCTCAGCAGACATTTGCAGCGCTGTGTCTCTCACTCTGTGAGCAGTCGAATGCAGCCGGGCTTCCATCTCCAGCTCCTCCCATTTAATCTTGTCCGCGAACATGTTTCCACCTGCAGTTTGCTCCGCCGCGCGCTTCAGAGGCAGCTCGTAGTTTCACTTCTGACACCAGTGTAACGTTGTCGCGGTCAGGGCTGGATTAGTATACCTAGAGGCCCCTGGGCACTGAGGCTCATGCCCCCCCTCCACCCACCCACACACACACACACACACACACACACACACACAACCCTAACACTTCCACCCTTCAAAGATTCAATAACAAAATTACTAATGCCCACAAAACTGCAGGTCTTTGTCAGACAGATTTCTTCCACACACACTGACATACACATAAACACTGTTAAGGCCAATCTTAATTATTTGAACTTCCAAACAAGTTGGCATATCAAATCACACACCTGTTGGTCAAAATCTAAATTACCAGTCCAACTGAAAGTACACCTTTCCATTATAAAAAACAAATCATGTCATCTCACTCATAAATCACATGACAACAACAACAAATTAATTAAATCATCCCAAGCCAGAGTATAACTCAAGTTTATGTCAATTGTAGTGTTCAATGAAAATAGCCAAGCAGGAAGCACACCATTACTGCTCAAAAAATGTGCCTGATTGAAGATAAAACAATGCCATTACACAACACAAATGAGTACAGGTTTCGTTACAGTTGTCACCAAATGATCTGGGCAACTTTACACACTGCAAAGACCAATTACTGCACTTTAAATCTCAGCATTACACTATAATGATGCAAGATACATGTTAAGCAAACAGCATATCAAATAAGAAAAATATATTCAAAATCTGGTTGCACAATCACAGTACAGTAGTTGATATTGGCTTACCCAATTCACTGAAATCATAATGCCTCTTACCTTTAGATGATCTTTTTTCTTGCTTTTTTTCTTGCAAAGTTGCAAATCAAGTCCTCAAAGTCCAGATCCCTCACTAGCTCAGACTGGCCATCAAGGACAGTGCAGAAAGCCTCTTCTGACCCATAGTTGTCCTGAGTTCATTTTTTATTCGTTTCAGTTGTGAAAAAGTCCTCTCTCCCTCACAGTTGGATACAGGCAGTGTTTGTAAAGCTAGCTGCCGTTAGCTCAGGCTGAGCACAACTGGTAGAGGGCATTGTTTCCAAGCTAGTAGCATTGGCTAGCTCCAAATCTTCCTCCTCGTGTCTAGCTTTTTTGAAAAAGCTACTAATTGGAAGTACATTCTTTATTGCGGCCGCTTCTTTCTCATCTTTTTCTTTTCTTTTTTTTTTTGCAGCCCCGCTGCTGGGCTTTCGGTTGCTGCCGCTGTCCATATTCTGAAAACACGATCACTGTCCCACAGTTCTGCACACAGGTAGAACATACGGAAGCCTCTATGCCCGCCCACCGTAACTATTAGCCAATCTACACAGTGCATTGCAGTCTGCTCCCAATCATACACGTCATGTTAACATACTGTAACAGGTGGCACTACAGGGTGTCACCATTTCCCTGTGATCTAAGCCTCCATAAAAGGGAAGTTGGCAGTGTTGATGACAGTGCAATTTCCTGAGTGGCCAGGTGTGTTGGATTCACACATGCTGGAGTGCAGCCTCAGGTGTGTTGGGTGCACACATGCTGGGGTGCATGCGCTTGTGGTAAGTTTTGGAAGTTTTTTTAAGTTTGTTTTTAAAAGTATTGGTTGTTTTTAAAACAGTTGATTTTATTCGGATGTGTGATGTGTTTATACCAGGACTACCTGGGTGTGGGGTAATTCGACGCCACAGGTAGGCCTGCAAGTTTCAGGACCGCACAGTTTTAAAGAGGAGATTGAAGCAGACTGCCTGGGTGTGAGGTGGTTCGACGCCACAGGTAGGCTTGCTGGTTTCTGGGTTTTAAAATGTATTATGTGGTTTTGTTTATTCTTTGTTTTTGTCTGGTAGGGCCACACTTGTCTGTGCTGTGCTGGATTTGCCATGACTGGGTGTTGGCTTGTTAGATGCCACAGGTGCGCAGTGATTTTTAAATTGTTTTTAGAGACTGACTAGATTAAAGTTTTGTATTTAATAAATGTGTCTTATTTTTCTACAGTTGATCACTGTCACCTGCTGTCCTTAAAGTTTTTGTCTTTTGTTGGTCTGCCTTGTTTTTTGAATTGTTTTTTGTCTCTGTAGTGCATGTGAGGGCAGGCTGTTTTAAACATCTTGGGACACTTCCTAAATAATATTCTGTACTGTTAATTTTAAATCAAAGCCTTTTTCTATGTTAAAATAAATATTATCATTATTGTAAATCATATTTATTCTCAGTGTTTAATTGTTCCTTTTTTGGCGCATAACAATACTATGAAAGACAATTATGAGAGTTGTTTTTGAAAAACAACTTTTTATTTTATTTTGGTTGGACAATAAGGAAAATTGAGGACAAAGCCTTGTTTTATCTACTTCTATGTAGCGACAAAAAATAAATAAATAAACTTTTCTGCCATGCTGGTACTGCTCTCTGCTGGCCAGTAGAGGGCAGTGGCAGCCTGGCAGAGGGCCCCTATCTGTCCAAGGGCCCCTGGACACGTGCCCAGTTTGCCCATATTGTAGATCCGGCCCAGGTCGCAGTCACTCAGCACCAGACGTTCTGCTTCAGCCAACACTTTATTCAAGAACACAAATAACAGGCCAGTAAACTCAGAGTCACTGTTTGGCCGTGACCCACGCCAGAACTCCTCAGCTTCACAATAGGTGCTTCCAGCCTCTCGACAGAACCGCCAAAAACTCCCTCTAGCCCCACCCCATCTTATTTCCCAACAACCCTTGCGTCATAAACAGGACATGTCAAACCTTAGAACCAGTAACAGTGTAACAAGAACAATTAACACTTAACATGACTCTTCAAGGATCATTACACTGCCCCCCCAACAAAAAGTTCCTTGTCCTCGAGGGAACAACACAGTCTCTAAGGCGGTGAGGCAGTTGGCGTTGCCTCCTGGGCCTCCGAGAGGCAACAGGAGGTGTGGACAGGAGGTGTAGGGACAGGAGGTGTAGGGACAGGAGTTGAAGACAGCTCCTGTTGCGAGTCCAACTGTACATGGGCAAGAGGACCTTGCACACATCCTTCCAGGAAAGCGGGGAAGGAATGTCCTCTATAGCAGTGGTTCCCAAAGTGGGGTACTCGTACCCCTGGGGGTACGCAGGAGGGACTTAGGGGGTACGCGAGAAAATTTGAAAAAATACAGTGAAAAAAGACTGAAGTGCCTTCAAATAATACACATGTATATGCTGCCATCTAGTGTTCAGCAAAATCATTGCACTGGCAAAGTAGAAGGGTGTGAAAATAGGCGTGACTCGCTGATGGGACACCTGTCGATCAAAGCAACCTTCACTCAACTTCTTGTCGGAGCCGAGAAAAGATGGATAGATGGTTAAAAAAGAAAATATGCGAATCCAGAAAGACACCGACAGCTATCACCAGCCAGCCTACTGCAGGAGGTGAACCTGCCAGCGACAACGCTCCAAACAATTCTTCGAATAGAAGAGATACATCAAACCAAGATGTTAGCAGTGCATCTGCTAGCCCTGCTAGCCAACCTGCTAGCTGCATGGCCATGGACAGTGACGAGTGTTCGGATGTGGAGCGGGCTGGGCGGGATATGGATCCTTTTGGTGTGGGGAAGCCCGTCGCCTCGGACAGAGAAACAAAAAGGCGCAATTATGATGAAAGCTACATTGCTTTGGGATTCACATCTACTAATACAGGTAGATTTACTCAGCCACAGTGTGTTGTTTGTGCAAAAGCCATGATAAAGAAGTTAAACCTCTGGATCAGGGGTCACCAACGTGGTGCCCGCGGGCACCCGGGTGCCCCCAAGAACCATTTGAGGTGCCCCCGGACCTGTTCTAAAAATAGCACAACTCACTACTAAGTTGCATTTAAAATTGCATTTTATTCAGTTGTTATTCTTTTTTTGTATTTATATATATTTTAAAATAACTATCTTAAAAATATGTTCTTAAAAATATGTTTATTATACATTTTTTTAATTTACGCTTTGTTATTTCCGAAGAGTTTATCAAACCGGTGCCCTTTGTATGACTCCGTACCCACGAAGTAGCTCTCAGTTTCGAAAAGGTTGGTGACCCCTGCTCTGGATAAACTGCATGGACAACAACAAAACAGAAGTTTTTCCGTTGCTACATGACTTTGTGTGTGGAAATGAACTTCCATTGAGTGTGAAACGTGACATTAGCACATCTTGGTGAGCTGGCTTCCCAGTTACGCCGGTACTTCCCTGAATCTGATGGATCAGATAGTTGGATACGACACCCGTTCAGCTCTATGCCCGAAGCTTTACCAACAGCAGAACAGGAGAGTCTCATTGAAATAGCAACAGATGGATCCCTAAAAGTTGAATTCAACCAGAAGCCACTGCCTGATTTCTGGATCGGACTGGCCACAGAACAGCCTGAGTTAGCCAAACGTGCTGTAAAGACTTTGATGCCCTTTGCTACAACATACTTGTGTGAAAGTGGATTCTCAGCTCTGACAAATATGAAAACAAAATACAGAGCAAGACTTTGTGTTGAAAACGATTTAAGACTCAGACTGTCTCAAATTAAACCAAACATTGCAGAGTTGTGCGCATCTTTCCAAGCACATCCTTCTCATTAAAGCTGTGGTGAGTTTAACTAAATACACTGTTGAATAACTTCGTTATCCCACCATAAAAATATTTAGCAAATTATTCATTCTACACAGGCTAAATTTTTGGATAATTCATAGACTATAAAATAAATGTGTTGCTTAGTAATACTAACATTTACTAATAAACATCATTTGGTGGTAAATAACAGTTGCATATTATTTTTATTTGATGGGTGCAGTGTTTACAAACACATTTTAAAGGCCGTGTAATTAGGGGGTACTTGGCTTGAGGTCAGATGTCTGAAGGGGTACAGAACTGAAAAAAGTTTGGGAACCACTGCTCTATAGGGAGCCATTCTGTCCCTGTGCAAGACCACCTTCCTGCCTCTAGGGGGCAACTGCACCCTGTAGACCACCTCCCCCACTTGTTCCAGAACACTGTAAGGATCCTTACAATATGTATGTATATGTGTATATATATATATGTATGTATGTATGTATGTGTGTGTATATATATACACACACACACTTAAAAAGAACTTATAGAGCAAACATGTATAAATTATAATGTGATTTAAAAACAAAGCAAGACTAACTTGATTAATAGCCTATTAATATTAGGATGCACATGATAAACACACTCCACACCAGTTGTTGACGGTAATGCACATAACTATTGTTTCCCAACCACAATAAAAAAGAACCTACAAGATGATGAGGTTTCAAAAAATATATATACTGTATATCTCTTCTTCTTTCTACTTTTTCCGCAGACAGAAGTTTTCTGTCCTTCAGACGTGCTGCACTCACTGCAGTTCTTCTCTTAAACAGATGGCGTCGCTGCTACGCAAATAATACCGCTGTACAGCTAAAACAATACCAGAAGAAGAGTGTCCGGAAGTACTTCTTTTACTCTAACGAAGATTAGAAAATGTGCTGTATTTTTGGACTACGATTTAATTTTCTGGAACTTTTCATTTTCTTGATTTGAGTTCGTCTGTACCCGTTCCGAAACTATTATTTAAAGGAAACTTTGTCTAACAGAGATGAGACATCAGGCTGAACAGCGAGAGGAAGTGGCTGCTGAAGAAATGTCCGAGTTTCTAGAAACAACAGATGCAGATTATAAAGAGGAACGATGTCGTTTAAAGGACAAACGGCAACACAACAAAACCCAAGATGCTGTTTTCAACCCAGAAGTTCTGCGTCACAGATCAGGTTTGTATCTAAACAGCTTTTCAGTTATGATTTTAGTTGGATTTGCGACTTGTCCAGGGTGTACCCCGCCCCTCGCTCAGGATTGCTGGCATAGATATTAAACACTAGATACCCCATGGAATGCTCTCGCATAGATATATATGATATCTATGTGCTCTCGCCTATCCACCTGAGGGTGTCACTGTAGAAGCGATTATGGGACTTACTTCCGTTTTGACCCCGGAAGTAGAATAAAAAAAAAAAAAAATTTATTGCAAGAATAGAACATACAAGAACAAAATAGAACAACACAGAACTAATTATAAACACAAATACAGCAATCAAGGGTATTACAGAACATAAAACAGTATTTTACAAAGTTAAAATCAAATCGGTGCTCGAGGGTTGTAGTTCTTCAAAGGCAGTTATCATTTGAATGGCTTTAGCATTTGAGCTTCCTTTTATGGATTCTATATAAATATTTATAGAAGATAATAAAATCTGGAAGTTAGGCTTTTGTTGTAAATATTTGGAGGTGTGTATATGATATTTACCATAAATAATAAAAAAATTAACAACATATAAAGATTCAGTTTTAACAAGGTCACATTTCTCCATCCCAAATAAAACATGCTTTTCTGTTAAAGTAATGTTCACATTCTTTCGATTAAAAAAAATGGACATGTCCCTCCAGAATATTTTGGTGTAACAACAATCCCAAAACAAATGAACAAGCTCTTCTTCGTGATTTTTACAAAAAGTACACATAGGATCCAAGTCCCATTTATATCTTTTTATCAAAAATGCTTTAACTGGATAACAATTGTGAATAATTTTGTATGAAATTTCTTTTACTTTATTATTTATTAGGTATTTCTTTGAGAGTAGCCAAGTCCACTTCCAATTTATATTTTCAAATATGTTGGACCAGTAAAATGTACAAGATGGTGAAAAGACAACGTCTCTTAAAAGAATATTTCTTAATGTTTTGTTTGTTGTTTTCTTACTTATCAAAGGACAATCATAGTCAATATAAATGGAACCTGGATCAAAACAAGGCACTGGAAGATCTTGACCTGGAGGTGTAGATGATAGAAGTTGTAAAGCCCCACTGGGGATTGCGTCAAACACCACAGCATATTCTTTAGGTGTAACAGGAAATTGAAAATGTGACAAAAATTCAGAATAAGATAACAAGTGACCATTTGGATTTAACAATTGGCTTACAAGTAATATTCCTTTATCAAACCATTTTCTATAAAAAATTGTCTTATTCTTGTATTTAATATCTTCATTATTCCAAATATAATATTTATGAGGAGAGAAATTGTGTTTGTACAAAAGTGACCAGCTTAACAACATCTGTTTATGGAACATAGATAACTTTAAGGGTATTTTGGGTATACTATAGTTGCATCTAAGAAGAAAGGGTAATCCTCCCACCTTGTCAAAAATATAAATAGGAATAGCATTCCATATAGAGTTAGGATTTTTTAGGAGGTTTGTCAGATGTTTAATTTTGAATGAATTATTTAAAGATGTAAAGTCGAGGGCTTCAATTCCACCTCTATCAACCCTGTTCATTAGAACATTTTTCTTAATGAGATGACATTTATTCCTCCATATAAAGTTAAAGTTTATTTTATTAAAATTGGTACAAATTTGTTTGGGGACATCAAGTGCAAGGGCTGGATAAACGAGTCTAGATAAACCTTCTGCTTTGACTAATAAGGATCGTCCTAAAAGAGAGAGATCTCTTTGGAGCCACAGATTAAATCTTTGTTCAACTATTTTAATTATGGGATTAAAATTTTCTGTTGATCTTACATTTTGATCTTTAATGATCATGACTCCAAGATATTTCACTTTGTCTTTTATAGGAATGTTGAGGACGGTGCCTGTTAAAGAAGATTTAATAGAAAGTAATTCACATTTGTTTAGATTTAGAGTCAAGCCAGAGGCATTGGAAAAGGTATTGATGATTTCAATAGAATTTTTTATTTCACATTTATTCTTTAAAAAAAGAGCTGTATCATCAGCAAGCTGGGAAATTACAATATTTCTGTTTGCAACATTAATTCCTGTAATTTTTTCTTTGATTATAACAGAGAGAATTTGCATGGCCAGAAGGAATAAATATGGGGAGACTGGACACCCCTGTCTGAGACCTCTTTTCAAATCAAATCTTTTGGAGCAGCCATGTGATAATTTTATAGATGCGTTACAATTCTTATATAACATTTGACAGCTTTTAATAAAGATTTGTCCATATCCAAATACTTCTAGTGCTTTAAACAGGAATGTATGTTCGACAGTGTCAAATGCTTTAAAAAAATCTAGAAATAATATGAAACCATCCCCTTCTATTAAATCGGAGTAATCTAACAGGTCTAATAGTTTACACGGCGCATATTTTGAGTGTAACCGCTACTTTCTCTTTGCGACTTTGCTTATCGCCTACACGACGCTGCTGGCCCCCCTCGATGACACCGATACTTTTCTGACCCTGCTCTCAAGGTGGAAGTTTTTCGCTGACCCCCCGTTGATAATGTAAACATCTCCCGTGGAGCTTTTGTTTGAACACATGCACGCAGCACGCACGCGCAGACAGCCGGCATTTTAACAATGGCGGTGGACTGGACAGTGGACACACGCACCACTTTCTGAACTATAGCTGATGGAATATATTTTGATTCTCATATTTAATTATTCTACACCTTACCTGCATCTGTGTTGGAAGAGAGCAGCTGCCTGGATCCAGTTGTCTGTTAACGAGGCAGTCGGACATTTCACGTGTCACGCTGCACTATAACATACTAAATGTGCTATATATTAACAGTTTAACAATAATAAACAGTATTTATGTTAGCGTGGGAGATATTTACATTTATCTGAGCTAAATGAAGCTATCTGGACTCGTTACGTCATGCCTAACATGCTGCATGTTGAAAATGAAGACACCAGGTTGATTTTTAATTTATTTATTTATTCAACACCACAAACTCATGTCACAAACACTGAGAATTAAATTGAACACTTTTAAAAACACGTTAACCGAACTTTAATGAACTGGACTCTGTTGTTTTCATCCCACTGGACCCACATCCGAACCGCCGGTCCGCTTCGTGGAACAGCTTCGACCTCGCAGGAAAAAAATAAAACCTCAGTTGGTTGTTCTGTGATCGAACTAAACACAAGGAAACATTATTAAGAACATGGTTTACCTTGTAGCGCTGCTGTAAATCAGCTGATTCTCACGGACTAAAGTCAGACATGTTGACTCGGTTCCGGTCCAGTCAGCAACTGGTGTGCAGATGAAGCGGTCCACTTGGTGTCAGATCTGTTGACTCTTATCCAAATTCCAGCTTTAACTTGTTGTTAACTTGTTGACAACAACTTGTAGTAGCTGAACTTTTAGCCAGAGAGGAAAACAGGCTGCCTCGTCTGCTCTGTTTACCTCAGGCAGCAGTGGCGCATGCGCAGTAGTGAAGGTTCCAAAGATCACAGCGCCATCTACAGGCCCAGCATGGTAACTACAGTAAATTCATGAGTACGGGGGGTGGGGGGGAGAGAGTCGTATCCACAGAATTCGCCCATGTCAACGCAAAACTTTCAACCTAATTAACATACCCAAAAGTTGCGTTTCCCCCACACAGTGTCCGTGTAAACAGGGCCAAGCCTGATGTTATTAGTTATGTCTACCTGGTATGAATCCAGACTGAGTTTCATCGACCACTTCTTCAAGAGTACTTTTAATTTTTTTAGCAATACAACCTGCAATAATTTTATAGTCATTTTGGAGTAATGTGATTGGTCGCCAGTTGTCAAGAAGCAGCTTGTCTTTTTGTGGTTTAGGGATCAGTGTGATGAGACCTTGGGTCATTGTTGGTGGAAGTGATCCAGAATCAAAACTTTCAAGATAAACTTGATGTAAAAAAGGTGACAGCTGTTCTGAAAACTTCTTATAAAATTCTGCATTGAGACCGTCAGTACCCGGTGACTTATTTAATTTTAGTTTGTTGATGGACTTTTGGATATCTTCAATTGTAATCTGGGAATCACACTGCTCTTTATTCATTTGACTTATTTGTTGTACTTTATTCAAAGAATTAATAAATTGTGTGATAGTTTCATCAGAACATTTTGATTGATAAAGTTCTTGGAAGAAAGTTTCACAGAAGGTAGAGATCTGAACTGGGTCTTCACATATATTGTCGTTTATTTTAAGTTTTATAATGCTGTTCGATATTTGATGCCTTTTTTCTAATCTAAAAAAGTAACTAGAGTTTTTTTCTCCCTCTTCTAACCATTTCTGTCTCGATCTAATGTAAGCTCCTTTAGCTTTGGAAATGTAAATATTGTCCAGGTTCAGTTGTAACTGGTTTAATTTTATCTTTTGTTCTTCAGATAAATTTTCTGGTAGAATACTATTTAATAGGATGATTTCTTTTATTACCTCTGATTCTATTTTTCGTTTCTTTTGTGCTATTTCAGCTCCAGTTTTCATTAACAGTTTTCTAAGTTCATATTTTAAGAGTTCCCAGTTTCTACTAAATGCCTTCTGGCTGCAAGCTTTATTCCAGTATTTTATAATTGTTTGTTTAATGTTTTCTTCCACAGCTTTATTTTCTAAAAGAGAAGTGTTAAGTTTCCAGTAAGCTGTAGTTTTATTTTTTCTGTTCTGATTTGAAGTAGTTTTTTCAATTAGGATCAGTTTGTGGTCTGATAGAGGAGCTGGAAGAATATCAGACCTAATTTCATCAGTTA
>JBBPBX010079869.1:0-16294 GCA_038048925.1 Garcialebias charrua
GGGGGGGTTCTGGGGGACATCTACTGGGGGCGGCATGCGGGCCCTCGGGTGGTCGGTGGCGGCGGTCATGGGTCGCCGGTCGGTGACCCGGCCGTGCTGGGGTGGTTTCGGGGTGGGTGCCGGGGGCTTGGGACTCTGGGGGCGCGTCGTCCCCGGGCTTGGGCCTGGTGGGGGTCGGGGGTCTTGGGCTCTGGCGGGCGGGTCGCCGGGCTATGGGCTGGCTGGCGCTCTGGTGCCCAGCTCTGGCCGGGGGCTCTCGGCTCGCTGGTGGGTTGGGGTTCATATGCTGGGGGGTGGGTGTCTGGGGGCGTGACTGGTGGCCAATGGGAGGGGGCGGGCAAACCCAGCCTGGGTGTCTAATGTGTTATGTGTTCTGAAAGTTGTTAATATGAAGGGTGGGTATAGTATTTCTTCTGGGGTGGGGATTAGGTGGATGTCCTGGATGATGGTCTTGGACTATACTTGGCCGGTGTGCGGGCCCCGGTTGGGGCCTGTTCTTGGTGCTTCCTGGCTCTGTCGACGGTTGGGCGGGCGCTCTTGGCCGTGTCGTCCATGTGGGATTTTGTGTCCTCTTGGACGGCGGGCTGACTGCGGTTCGCAGGGGTCGTGGCGGCCCTGGCGGGTGTGGGCTGTTGGTTCTGCTGTTGGCGGCCCTCGGGGCCGTGTCCCTCTCTGGTCTTGGCTCAATGTCCTGGCGGTCGGAGAGGTGTTTCCTTTACCTCGCTCCTTGGGTGGACCTTGGCGAGCTGGGGGGTAAGCAGGGTCAGCGGGGGAGCTGACTCGCTGTGGGAGCACTGTTCCTGCAGTTATTTTTCTCCCCATCCCTCAACACGCACCTCCGCCCTCTTCATCTTAAATTAATACATGTAGGGAATTTGGGTCTCGGGTGTGCTGCAATGGTTTTACATCTCTGTTGTTAAGAGCACCTGGGACTCAATTTTATATACACTTTAGACATTCATTCATAAACATCTTCATAAAAGTCACATATAGGGAAGGAGTGAGCACTATGGCTATGGGTGGCGGGATGACATCAATCTCGCCCCCATGCCTATGCTCACTCAACATTATGCATTTAGACAATTAGGGCCTGGGTTAGAGTTGGAGTGGAGGGGAAACTGGTATAATGCCAGCCTTTGCTCCTTCTCTTTCCTTTTTAAATACACTTTACAACAACACTCACCAACAGTCGAGAGACGTTGTTGACTCGGCTCCTTGAGCTGTGGACACATCACGTGCCCGTCTGTTTGGTGTATTGCTGTCTCGCCTTTGACAATGGGGCGAGAACCTAAACACGTGACCCTCCTCACCTGCCTCTGTAAGGGGTAAGGAGGGTGTTTACAGCCGTCACTGTGTCTGCTCACCGCAGATAAAACAGAAGCAGTCTGCTGGGGCTTATTAAATATTCTAATACCCCGTGGGCCGTGAGGAAGGGAGGAAGAAAAAACCTTCCCTTGATGACGGCATGCAGGTCAGAGGGACCTGCTTTGCTGGGAGAAGTTGTGTTTATTGTTTTTTTTTTTGTCTGTAAAACAGAGAATTGCTGTTTCATGATTTTATTTGTGCTTACGTGACATGACGTATATGATTTTAAGTCACTCATAGCAGAGAGGGCATGATTGGTACATGCTGAAAATAAACCAGCTTTTTGTACTGTGTTACAAACAAAGTCTGGGTTTAGGCGGATCATTCCCGTTACCACGTGGGCGGGTGACCGTGTAACATGAAAACGTGAGCTTGGTTCATCAGGCCCGTTTCTGTCTGTCGTTGCAATTTGCCGAAGAAGCCCTGTGCTTGGACATTTGGCGAGGGACAAACCTGTTCTTGCTCCAAGCGTGCTCGGTACGAGGAGGGCCCGAAGGAGGTCTCTGCCTGGGCTCTTCCTCGTACACTGGCCGCTTTTGCGGTGGGGCATGCGTCGTCGAGTGGTGCCTGGACTGGGAAAGTCTTCCCCCCGCATTTTCTCTTGGGGGGGCGAAGCTTCTACTGGGGATGCCCACCCGGAGAGCCTTCGCCTGTTTGTGTCTTTGGTCCAGTTTCGTCTGAATCCGTTCCAAAGCTTTACCAAACAGCCCTTCCAGCTGTATCGAGTGAAGGCACCTTTTGTCCCTCGGGTAAGTCCGTCAGTGTCATCCAGAGATGGCGGGTCCGGTCGCAATGACCACTTCCGCCATCCCTCTTCCTTGAGCAACCGTAGCAGTCCCCATCATTCGGAGCACAAAGTTAGTTGTTCTAAGGGCTTCCTCCAGCAATTCGGCAGCCACCTACTTGTCCGTTGCCACATGAAGCTGCTGCAGATTTTCTGCCAGGTAGGCTTGCATCAGTGCGGACGCGTTCATGGTACATGCCGTGAGTCCCTGAGCCAGCCCTATAGCATTTCTCGAGGAGAGACGCAGAGGCCTAGCAGGCCCTGCTGGGGAGAGTTGGTTTTGTTCCTGGAGAATTTGGAGCCAGGTGAGACGCCAGAGTGTCCTCGATTTGAGGCACGTTAGCTAAACCCACCTCGTCCATCCCGTCCACGTCGAGAAATTGTGAGAGGGGTAGAAGCATAGGGGCTCGTGGGTGAGTCCAGGTGCATGTCAGTTCCATGAGGAAGTCTGGGAACACAGGCATCCTCTGCCTCGTGGCAGCCTGCTGCTTCGAATAAAAGTAATTTCCCGCTAGCCTCGTAACCTGTTGGCGAGGAAGGGGTTCGGGCCAAGGCACCTGTAGTACGTCCGCTGCTCTGTGGCACAGTTCAAACAGAGCAGGGAGGGAGAGGTCCGTGTCCGGGAGCGCGGGTAGGGGGGTCTGGGCGAGTGCGTCACCCTGATCCTCCAGCTCTACGTCCGCCTCCTCCATTGAAAATTCACCCGAGGCCGAGATGGATAACTCGTCGTCGTTCATCATGCCCGGGTGTCGAATTCGACAGTCAGGTCCTCCATGGTGGCCAACGTATCAGGGGTGTCACCCAATTCGACCCGCGTGCTGTCGTGTAGGCTATGCTCTCCAACTCCGGTGTGGAGGTGAGAGGCTCCGTGGTGTCTGTGTCCGTAGACGTGGCCGAGGTCTCCATGGCTTTGGCGACAAGGTCGACCCGATGCCGTAGCACCGTATCCATTATGATGCTGCAATGTGGGCAAAAATCGGGTGCGTCCAGCGCTGTTTTTGCATGAAGCATTCCCAGGCAGACTGGACAGGCCTCCTGGGTGTCCGTCGCTGCGAGATAAAAGCCACAGCCACTTGGGCAGGCGCGCGAGGTGGGGCTCGCCGCCGCGGTGGTTTTCCTTGGAAGTTTCGCTTTCCGCTTTCCCTTCTCCGGAGCCATTCTGCCCGAGACGAGGCGAGCAAGTCCTTCCAGAATTTTCTTCTTCTTTCTTGAGATGTCTCCTCCGTCGTGTTGCTTTCGCTGGCCAGCCTGCTAGCTTGACTTAGCGAGGTAGCCTCCTTTTTTTCTTTTTTCTTTTTGATGGCGTAGTTAGCGCCGTCACGAAGCAATCTGTAAAGAGAGGAGAGAAAAACTTTGTGGTTAGGTGGAAAAATGCTGGACTAGGCTTTCTAGTCCAGTAGTACGCAGGAAATAATTCTCTGTGCGCTCTGTGTAGGGAGCGAGCTCACCTCGAATGAGCGATGGAAGCACCAGAGAAGTCCCGCAAAGAGGTAGTTCAGGTTTAAGCGAGGTGAAGGGCAAAAAAGAGGAAGATGGAGGGGCACACGCCGCTTAAGTAGCCAGAGGGCGGGGCCTCTGGCGCGGCAGTGACGCCCCTAGCCGTAAAGGCGTGAGTGTATTCCTTCAGGTAATCGTGCGGTGGCACAATTCCCATAGCAAGTATGTTGCACCGAGAGGATATGACGGAAAGGGAACTAAATTGTGGATTATTTTCATCTACTAGCACAGTGTTTTTCAACCTTTTTTGAGCCAAGGCACAGTGTTTTCATTGAAAAAATCCCGAGGCACACCACAAACCAAAATTGTAAACAAAGATACACTGTATCCGCCTATATTAAATATATAGTCATTCTTATCAAAGTGTCTTGAATAGGAATGAAATGAACACTAAATGTATTTTTTATCATGTTTTATATTTCTTATTTCAAATTGCACTTAACATGAAATTGAAGGCATGTTAACATGCCTTCAAATACACCTGAACAGTGCCACAACAATGTGTTCTTAAAATTAAAGAGGATGAAATTGCACTTAAAATCCCTTCAAATAAACCTGAACAGTGCCACAACAATGTGTTCTTAAAATTAAAGAGGATGAAATTGCACTTAACATGCCTTCAAATAAACCTGAACAGTGCCACAACAATGTGGTCTTAAAATTAAAGAGGATGAAATTGCACTTAACATGCCTTCAAATAAACCTGAACAGTGCCACAACAATGTGGTCTTAAAATTAAAGAGGATGAAATTGCACTTAACATGCCTTCAAATACACCTGAACAGTGCCACAACAATGTGGTCTTAAAATTAAAGAGGATGAAATTGCACTTAACATGCCTTCAAATACACCTGAACAGTGCTACCATTCTCTCTACATTTTACTCACTTGAAACCTGTGCCTGTTTGGATGAACACAAAGCTCACGTTCACAGTTTCTGCCTTCTTCTGATTTCCACTTGGGCCTTCATCTGGGTCAGAATTTTGTCCAGGGACCAGACCGGATTTAGTATTTTTTCTTTTGAAAAAGTTTTCCATCGCTGTTTGTTTGAGAAGATCCTCACTGTTGGTTTGTTTTGCTCACTGCTCACGTCACGTTCATGCACCGCTACTTCTCGTTTTAATGTGCGACGCTATGCTCCATACTGCCACCTATCGCTCGGTAAGGAAATTACACCAGTTAATAAAAATTTCATAATTTACTAATTTTACACGGCACACCAGACGATCTCTCGCGGCACACTGGTGTTCCACGGCACACTGGTTGAAAAACACTGTACTAGCATGCCAACCTTGGCTCAATAAGTAACCCTGACCGGTTTATAACCACCTTGTGTTTGCTACCATCGCTTTGATGTGGTGGCCATCTGGAATTAGACATTATCCCGAACAGTAAACAATTGTAGATGTACATTCAATTATTTCATTCTGAAATGTGTAAGACAAAAACATTATGTTGTTTGTCTTGGTGTTGACTGATAAAGACGGGGTGTGAAAGAAAAAATAATGAGTATTCCTTTAATTACGTGATTATGTTCATTTTTTTTATTTCTGAGTAAAAGGTAACACATTTCCCAACTACTGTACTCCAATAGCTAGGATAACCTGCCAAGCATTCTTTTAGATCATTTTAGAAATCCTTACCCACTTATAAAAACAGAAATGATCAGACTCCAGAGAGATGAAAAATGAATCAGTTTGAATTATAAATGTGCGTGGGTATTTCAAGAACTGAGCAGGAGCTTGTGCTGTTCTGTTAAGAAAGCACAGTTTCTCTGTGTTGAGAATTACAGAGGTTTAAAAGAAACGGCGGAGTGAAGAGGTAGTTATTTATTGATTAGTCAAGTGCATCACATACCCCCTTTGAAAAGAAGGTACAGTCAGAGAGAAGCATGCATAAAGAAAGGGTGTGAAAAAAGACAACTATATAAACTACTCTCACAAGTACAATTTTCTCAAAAAGTTACTTAAGTAAATGTAACGGAGTAAATGTAACGCGTTCCTACCCACCTCTGTATATATATATATATAATTTCTCTGTGATCGAATTGAAGACTGTATTATTTCATACTGTCTGTTTCATTTAGGAATTTTTGAGCTACAGTATAATTAACAAAAATATACTGTAATACAATAATTTATAATGCACTTTTTGGACTCAGCAAAAGCACAACAACAAATAATAATAATAATAATAATAATAATATTATAATAAAATAATAATAATTATTATTATTTATTTATAAAGCCCTTTAAACAACCACAGTTGCAACAGTGTTGTACACATAAAATCAATAACATTTAAGCACATAAATTTTTTAAACAGTTTTTATAACATTAAAATCAATAAAAACAATGCAGAGCAAATTCAGGCTTTCTTTTTTTTTTTTCTTCTTTTTTCTGATGGCCTCCCTTCTCCCCTTACAGCCATCCTCTCCACACAATTATTATGAAATATTTGTTCTAGTAATTATCTAGTGGAGTTTTTTTTAATTTAATTATAGGATGGATAGAAAGAAAGGAAAGATGGAAAGTGAGACTACAAAATATAAGAAATATACACAAAGAGAGCACAAGGCAAAACACCCGACCACTGTCTGTACACCTGCAAAGAAAATGACAAAACACAACAACAAAATACATATTTACAAAAAAACTTAGAATATTCATGGCTTTGCAGTAAATTTCTATAAATATATATACCCATACCTACCCATATATAAATACATACAAACGCATGCATATACATTCACATACACATCTACATACTGTATCTACATACTATACCTGCATATGCATCCCTGCATCTATTTGTGTGTGGTTGAGAGCATGCATATGAGTATAAGGCTTCTCTAATAGAACATTTAATAGTGACTGTGAAGCAGCAGAGACCCGACACCCAAGACCCGAGGCAGACAAAGGGGGTACCAAATCCCAAGACCCCAAGAGGGACCCCGAGCGCGGAGCCCCCAGAGCCACCCACACAGGACAAACCACTCACCCACCCCCGAGATCGGACCATAGGGAAGAACCAGAAAAGCCCCACCAGCGACCACACGCAATGACACCCCAGGGCCAATAGCGTCAAACTCATAGGCCTCCAGCCGGACCCTGGTGCCCCGAGGCAGATCCAGGCCTGGGTACAGAGGCCAGGACCCCAAGGACACACCCCCAGGCTAGAGCCCAAAAGGACCAGAGGACCCGAGCTCCACCAGGCAGTCACCAGGCTGAGCCGAAAGCACCCCCAGCTGTATCCAAGAGGGGACCGTCTAAGTCCCAGCCCCGTCTAAGTCCCAGCCTGACAATTACCCAGTCATACACAGACACAATCGCACAATCCCACCCTCATCCTCACACTTACTCATTCAAAGACATACAATAATGACACATTCCATTCATACTCCCGATACGCACTCTATACGCCCCAGGTCCAAGACATTTACCCACCCCCTACAGGGGGCAGCCTATGCCCAAACCCAGGAGGTAGACCCATTCATTATGGGGCAGAGAGGAGCCAACATCCAAGACCCGGCCCAAGCCATGCCCAGCCAACAGGAAACCCCCAGCCACGGAGAGGCCACACCGCCAACAACCAAGCGCACGTCCCTAGCCGACCGCCCGCTAGGTCCCGGCAGCCATCGGCCAGCAGGTCAACCACGGCACCCAAGAGCCAAGCTCAGGGAGTCCAAACAGCCCCAGGGAGGGCGTAGTGCCAGCCCTGCCTCCGGTAACCCCTTTGGCCCCGAAACTCCCATAGTCTAGGCCAACACCCAATGTCCTACCCTTTCTCCGGACCCCACCCCCGGAATGGCAGCCAGGGAACTGGGAGGGTGGAGAAAGAAAAAGGAATAAGACCCCGACACACCCCCACTTCCAGATGTACTGTTGATGTGTATTGTTGTAAAGTGCAATAAAAAAAGGAAAGAAGGAGTAGAGGCTGGCACGATGCCAGTTCCCCCCCCCCACCCCAACTCTAATCCAAACCCTTAGTGTCTAAATGCAACCATTGGAAGTGGGCATAGGAGGCGAGCAATGGTGGGCCATCGACCGCTAGGGAGCGCTAAAGCGCTAATCCGCTTATAGCGTACCTAAACAATTTGTAAGCTTTACATAGGATTGACTAACTTTTATAATTCATAAGCGGATTTGTGCTATTTTTATTTAAAATGCAGTACTGCTAATAACTAATTATCTATCATTAAAAACAAAAAAAACTTATTTACGAGCTCGGGCGACTGCTAACAGACTATATCCTGTCAGCGTCGGATGTGGTCCGTGACAAAAAAGCGTCCCCCTCAGTCTCTTGGTGTGTGCTCTCTCTCTAGCAGTTAGCAGCCAGTGTGTTACTCTGCAGCCTTATTGCTTGTTTTCAAAGAGTCAGACGAAGACTTTTTAACATGGAGGGTGAACTTGTGGATGTTTCTCAGTGGCCTACGCGACGCGTCTGGATTTAAAAAAAGAAGTTCGCCACATTAGCACTCTTCAAAATGGCGTCCGCGACGGCCAAAGAAGCCAGGATTTTACAACAAAACACGGTAAAACAATTATTTCTTTGCTGAGAAAAAATATATTTCATAGCTGACGTTATAGCACAAGTTTTTCTGAGCTTGAGAGTTTCACGAAAAGGTCAAATCTGTCGGATTAAAAAAAGTAGTTCACCATTAGCACTCTTCAAAATGGTGTCCGTGACGGCCACAGAAATTAAGAACATAAAATAGCTGACAGGGCAGCAAACTTACATACTCAAGGAATCACAAGGAACTCAGGAGACAGAGGTAACAGGAGACAATGCCAGAAAAACAACAAACACAGAGATACAGACATATTTTTGATTTGATTTGATGTTTATTCATTCATTTTAAAAGAACAATACAAAACAGTTTCATCAGATACAAGAATACAAGTAGGATAAAATGAAAGGAGCAGAAAGAAGATGATATCTTATTATTATATCTGCCCCTTATTTCACAGTTTGTTCAACCAATGATAACCTTCAAACTACATCACAAAATGAATAACTCTAATTAATTTTTCTAATACACAAACTACAACACAAAATTAATAACTACTAAATTTTTCTAACTGTAATACACAAACACACTAAGCTACATCATAAGTACAACATAAGTACACAAACACACTAAGCTACATCATATATAGTTTTTGAGCAAGTCCTTTTTGACCTTTTTCTTAAATGTATACATTGATTTTGCATTTTTAACATCACTCTCCAGAACATTCCACAATCCAACTCCCTGAATTGAGGTAGACCGTCCCTTTAAGCTGGTTCTGAATTGTGGTTTGATGAATATCTGTCCCTTTGAGATTGTAATAACTTTGTCTTTTTATAAAATTTCTTTGGATATTTAAAGGTAATGTGTTATTATGAGCCCTATACATAACTGATAAAATACTATATTCTACCAATTCCTGGAATTTCAATAAATTTAGCTGAAGAAACAAGGTGTTTGATGGGTGACTGAAATGTTTTCTGGTGATTACTCTTACAGCTCTCTTTTGTAAAATAAAAACAGGCTTTGTAATTGTTTTGCACGCTTTTCCCCAAACCTCAATATAGTACAATAGATTAAATGTGGAACAATGATTGTGTTATACAATGTTGGCTTCGATTCTTATCTCGCCCCAAATTCGTTGTTTGGTTCACTTTGGATCAGAAAAAAGGAGGTATGCTGAATACACGACAAACGCTCACTTAAAGTTCCAAACCAGTTTAATTAATCATAAGTTTAAAAAGTCACAGAATACATTTGTTATATTTTATAAGCTATATATATATATATATATGATCTCATATGAGAAGACAGAGAGAGAAAGAAAGAAAGATAGGAGAACAAAGAGAACATGAATGCGCATTCAATGGAGACAGCATACAACCTGATGGGTTGGTCCCTCGTGGCCTGCTTCTGCGTTGTCTGTTGGAGGATGGAAACTTATACTTTTATACTCTTCTGTGGGGCGTTTTCTGCTCTCAACCAATAAGAGAAGTTTTGCTTTGTTTTCTTGTAGGGTGTTTCCTGCCTTAACCAATAAGAGCAGTTTTGCTTTGTTTTCTTGTCCTACCCCACTGCCAGAAAGCTTCTGTTCTGGTTTACCCAGGCCTCAGGGGGTTTCAGCTTACTCTGGTTTCCAAAACTAAATATACAGCAATGCTGAGCACCCACAAATCACACACACACTAGTAGACCACCAAGTGACCAATCAGTGCAACTGGACACCAAACCACACCAAAGACACACATAGATTAGGGCTGTTCTGACACTCCCTGGCTAAGCAAACATGCAGAACCAGAGAGTGGCTTTCAGTGGACTTCTCCCAAGCCAAATATCTGCAAAGTCATAAAACTGACAGACAGACAGAGAGGACACAAACTGCATCATTTGAAAACCCCTTCTGGTGGAATAAAAACACGAAGAATAAAATATTTTATTTCACAACAAACCCCCTTTGGACCTCAATTCCTGAGGTCCATCCCAAAAGAAATAAAATCACACACCTAATAACGCAACTAAACGTATATATAAACAATATTCAATCAGTTTTTTTCAAAATCCTCCAAGTTATAGTTTTTTAACAAAAGCAGTTGGCGCATCACTTCAGGATCCCTCTTCTCCAGGGTAGACGTGATAAGTCGAACCGTTAGAGACCTCAGACAAGGCACATAGCAGCACCCGCAAGTTATAAGTATGCCTAAGAAAATAGCCAATGATACCATTATAGATACAAACACCTGTTTCCAGGGACCGAAGATCTTTATCAGCCAATCGTCCAGTGGGTCTTCCAGACCCGAATGAATTTATTAATATGCAAATTGTAGAATATAAGGAAATACAGTATATGCAAACTATGAACGATAATAATAGTAAGCGCTTTAGGATATTGCAGAATTATAAACCTTAAGTTTCCCAAGTTCCTCCTCCAGCAGCAAGGCAGTTGTCTCCCTTGAACACACAAAAATAGAGAAAGAACACAAGATTTATATCACCATCACAGAAACATTAATATACTTTTTGAATGTGCCACACGTACTCAGGGGCATTCCCCTGGCGTTGCTCGGGAATGTCCTCCTATGTCCCCGAGTTTTCTTCGTGTTATGTGAAACTCTAATATGTAATGTTTTTATCGTTCTAGGTGTCTGTTCTATGTGTGGATATTCCTAGCACCGAGTGGCCCCATAAAACAGAGTCCTTCTGGGCCCGCACGCAACTATACTCGGCTACTTTGGTCTACCAAGGCATGAGAGTTCGAATGTGACCTCTTCTTGTCGTCCAGCCCAATCCTTTAGCTCCTTCCTGGTTCACGGGCTGGAGCACACTGAACCGTGTGGATCCCCTGGCATTGACACGCACTGCCTGTGGTGTGCGTTCAGCGACCCCACACGGGTCCGTACTTGACCAGGGCTGTCTGGTCTTGCCTCCTGTAAAATCTGTTGAGAAAATCTAAACCACAAACTTTCGACTCGTTAGACTACAACAGGGCCTTCTTGGTTTAACCCAATTCACTCATCTAAGAGAAGGCCCAAACGTGGGTAAATCCATATGAGTTAAATTACTCTCTATTGTCTATCCATAAACCCACTCACAATGGTGCTGATAAGTCAGATTCTAAAACGTAAGCCAATTTCTCCAATGTTATATTAAAATTTGTACCCGGAAATGTGCAATAAAACAAAAATAGAGTTCCATCCTTACCCCCTCAGCTGGAGCATTTCCAGGAACCACCTATAATAAACAGAATGTGCCATAGCAAACAACACCCAATAAATTATAAATCAGTAGTACAAAGAATCTTCCCATAGGCTCACCACCTGTGGGAGGGGCCAAAGGGGTCGGGTGCATTGTGGAATGGGTGGTGGCCGAGGGCGGGGACCCTGGCGGTCTGATCCTCGGCTACAGAAGCTGGCCATTGGGACATGGAATGTCACCTCTCTGGTGGGGAAGGAGCCTGAGCTAGTGTGTGAGGTTGAGAGGTTCCGGCTAGAAATAGTCGGACTCACCTCAACGCATGGCTCTGGCTCTGGAACCAGTTTCCTTGAGAGGGGTTGGACACTCTTCCACTCTGGAGTTGCCCCTGGTGAGAGGCGCCGAGCAGGAGTGGGCATACTTGTTGCCCCCCATCTCGGTGCCTGTACGTTGGGGTTCACCCCGGTGAACGAGAGGGTAGCCTCCCTTCGCCTACGTGTGGGGGGACGGGCTCTGACTGTTGTTTGTGCCTATGCGCCGAACGGCAGCGCAGATTACCCACCCTTTTTGGAGTCCTTGGAGGGGGTATTGGAGGGTGCGCCTCCTGGGGACTCCCTTGTTCTGCTGGGGGACTTCAACGCTCACGTGGGCAATGACAGTGAGACCTGGAGGGGTGTGGTTGGGAGGAACGGCCCCCCTGATCTGAACCCGAGTGGTGTTCTGTTGTTGGACTTCTGTGCTCGTCATGGATTGTCCATAACAAACACCATGTTCAGGCATAAGGGTGTCCATATGTGCTCTTGGCACCAGGACACCCTAGGTCGTAGTTCAATGATCGACTTTGTTGTCGTCTCATCTGATCTGCGGCCGCATGTCCTGGACACTCGGGTGAAGAGAGGGGCGGAGCTGTCCACTGACCACTACCTGGTGGTGAGTTGGCTCCGATGGTGGGGGAGGATGCCGGTCAGACCTGGCAGACCCAAACGTATTGTGAGGGTCTGCTGGGAACGTCTGGCAGAGTCTCCCGTAAGACGGAGCTTTAACTCCCACCTCCGGGAGAGCTTTGAACACGTTCCGAGGGAGGCGGGGGACATTGAGCCCGAGTGGACCATGTTTCGCGCCTCTATTGTCGAGGCAGCTTATCGGAGTTGTGGCCGCAAGGTTGTTGGTGCCTGTCGTGGTGGCAACCCTCGAACCCGGTGGTGGACACCGGCGGTGAGGGATGCTGTCAAGCTGAAGAAGGAGTCCTATTGGGCCTTTTTAGCCTGTGGGACCCCGGAAGCAGCAGATAGGTACCGGCAGTCCAAGCGGCATGCGGCTCGGGTGGTTGCTGAGGCAAAAACTCGGGCGTGGGAGGAGTTCGGAGAGGCCATGGAGAATGACTTCCGTACGGCTTCGAGGCGATTCTGGTCCACCATCCGGCGTCTCAGGGGGGGAAAGCGGTACGCGACCAACACCATTTATGGTGGGGATGGCGTGCTGTTGACCTCAACTCGGGATGTTGTGAGTCGGTGGGCGGAATACTTCGAAGACCTCCTCAATCCTACTGGCACGTCTTCCACTGAGGAAGCGGAGCCTGGGGACTTTGGATCGGGCTCTCCAATCTCTGGTGCGGAGGTCGCCGAGGTGGTTAAAAAGCTCCGCGGTGGCAAGGCTCCGGGGGTGGATGAGATTCGTCCTGAGTTCCTTAGGGCTCTGGATGTTGTGGGGTTGTGTTGGCTTACGCGACTCTGCAATATCGCGTGGACATCGGGGGCAGTTCCCTTGGATTGGCAGACTGGGGTGGTGGTTCCCCTATTCAAAAAGGGGGACCGTAGGGTGTGTTCCAACTATAGAGGGATCACACTCTTAAGCCTCCCTGGTAAGGTCTATTCAGGGGTTCTGGAGAGGAGGGTCCGTCGGATAGTCGAACCTCGGATTCAGGAGGAGCAGTGTGGTTTTCGTCCTGGTCGTGGAACACTAGACCAGCTCTACACCCTCAACAGGGTCCTGGAGGGTGCGTGGGAGTTTGCCCAACCAGTTTACATGTGCTTTGTAGACTTGGAAAAGGCATTCGACCGCGTCCCTCGGGGGGTTCTGTGGCGGGTACTCCGGGAGTATGGGGTACCAGGCCCATTGATATGGGCTGTTAGGTCCCTGTACGACCGGTGTCAGAGCTTGGTCCGCATTGCCGGCAGTAAGTCAGGCTCGTTTCCGGTGAGAGTTGGACTCCGCCAAGGTTGCCCTTTGTCACCGATTCTGTTTATAACTTTTATGGACAGAATTTCTAGGCGCAGCCAAGGTGTTGAGAGGATCCGTTTTGGTGGCCTTAGAATCGCTTCTCTGTTTTTTGCAGATGATGTGGTCCTATTGGCTTCATCAGCTCGTGATCTACAGCTTTCACTGGAGCGGTTTGCAGCTGAATGCGATGCGGCCGGGATGAGGATCAGTTCCTCCAAATCCGAGGCCATGGTCTTGAGCCGGAAAAGGGTAGCGTGCCCTCTCCGGGTCGGGGAGGAGGTCCTGCCCCAAGTGGAGGAGTTTAAGTATCTCGGGATCTTGTTCACGAATGAGGGAAAACTGGAGCGTGAGATCGATAGGCGGATAGGTGCAGCGTCCGCAGTGAAGCGGGCGCTGTACCGGTCTGTCGTGGTGAAGAGAGAGCTGAGTCAAAAGGCAAAGCTCTCAATTTACCGATCGATCTACGTTCCCACCCTCATCTATGGTCATGAGCTTTGGGTTATGACCGAAAGAACAAGATCTCGGATACAAGCGGCTGAAATGAGTTTTCTCCGCAGGGTGGCTGGACTCTCCCTTAGAGATAGGGTGAGAAGCTCAGTCATCCGGGAGGGACTCGGAGTAGAGCCGCTGCTTCTCCACATCGAGAGGAGCCAGTTGAGGTGGCTCGGGCATCTGGTTAGGATGCCTCCTGGACGCCTCCCTGGTGAGGTGTTCCGGGCATGTCCCACCGGGAGGAGACCCAGAGGAAGACCCAGGACACGCTGGAGGGACTATGTTTCTCGGCTGGCCTGGGAACGCCTTGGGATTCCCCCAGAGGAGCTGCTCCAAGTGGCTGGGGAGAGGGAAGTCTGGGCCTCCCTACTTAGGCTGCTACCCCCGCGACCCGACCCCGGATAAGCGGAAGAAAATGGATGGATGGATGGATAGTACAAAGAATGAATCATGCATGTTAGTTGGGTTTGGAAGAGACTTAATCTTCATTAGGGTTAATTATGAGTAGTTTTGAGGCGGTTCATACTTACAAAAATACTGTACCTTTTCATTCAGCTTATAGCAGAAATTACACACATAAAAGTAACATCGCAAGTGGCGGCAGAGCATAATTCACAAAACATTGTACACCTGTGGTTCTATACACCTTTTTCCTGAGTCAATAAGTCACATGTCGTCTCGTCAAGTCAATTGCTATAAATCTACAGAATCATCATATTTCTAAACACCCTCTGATCAGGTCCACTTCAGGTTTGAGTGGTTTGAGCCTGCAGGCCAGGAAACATTTCCAAGGGGCGTCCCCCATCCTGTTTCACACACATTTCACAGAGGAATGGGCGGCCGTGGCGTAGTGGTAATGGCAGTCGTCTCCCGATCGGAAAGTTGGCGGTTCGACTCCCGGGACCCGCACCATGTGTCGTTGTGTCCTTGGGCAAGACACTTAACCCTGAGTTGCTCCCGGTAGGACTGGAAAGCACCTTGCATGGTAGTCTGCCGCCACCGGTTTATGAATGTGTGTAGCATTCAATATATGTGTAGCACTTTGAGATTTTCAGTAATGAAAAGTGCGTTATAAATTGAATTAATTATTATTATTATTATTATTATTAGGAAAAAAAACAGTGTTGTTAATTGCTCATTCGAAATATGCTTGCATCAATACTCCTTCCTCGATGACATGTTTAAAGAAAATAAAACGTTCAAGACCGATGCCGCCTCAATATCAACGCAAGTGAACTTTGTTTATTACGCCAATTTATCAGTTATCCTTATTATTCTTTGTATACTAAAATATATTTACCATCTTTTAGTTAATTAGTTATTTCTAGGAACATTTGTCAACCTAGTTGTTTCTAGGAAACATTTACAATCTAGTTATTTTCTAGGAAACATTTACAATCTAGTTATTTCTAATTAGTTATTTCTAGGGACCAATTCCAACCTCTCTATTTTTAGAAACATCTGTCAACCTCCTTAACCCCCTTTTGAAACAAAACTCTACCTTGTTTCAATTATGCCAAAGTTATTTGGTTAATAAATTGGAAATTGTGTCTAAATTTACCATCCTTTAACCTTAGCACTAGTGTCAGATGTTTCCTAAACCTCTGCCTATTGCCACCAGTAATTTGGTTTTCACAACCATATAGCTAACAGTAATCTACGATATCATCTCATTTTCTTTAAAATTATAATCATTTACCAAAATGTACCCCTTGTGACACATCAGAATCCCAACATGCACTCCGCCAAGGACAACTGCAAAAACAAACATATAAAAGTTAACTCGTTTTGGGGTCAGGAGCTAGGATCATTTCCCTTGCTCCCCTTCAGCTTCACCACAGAGTTACAGGAACCAGAAGAAGCAAGTCGTCAGATCCACCTGAGCACAGTATAACTAAAAATCATGAAGCCTGCGCTAGCAGGCCCAAATGTGCCTATGTGTTTCATTAAAAATTTATCATAGCAACTGTAGTTTTGATCCCGGCTACTAAGATCAACGACAGATCCTCACAGACAGGGCCGGATTAACAACCCCAGGGCCCCTGGGCACCGAAGCTCACAGGGCCCCCTCCCTAACCAAACACCCATTTTACTATATATTTATATTTATATATATATATATATATATTTTTTTTTTTTAAATATATATATATATATATATATATATATATATATATATATATACACTACTGTATTGACTACTACTATATACTACTGTATTGACTGTATTGTATATA
>JBBPBX010079870.1:0-16294 GCA_038048925.1 Garcialebias charrua
TGTTGTTGTTGTTGTTGTTGTTGTTGTTGTTGTTGTTGTTGTTGTTGTTGTTGTTGTTGTTGTTGTTGTTGTTGTTGTTGTTGTTGTTGTTGTTGTTGTTGTTGTTGTTCATTCATTCAACCTTTATTTAGGCAGGTTAGAGCCTCGATCGACTCATTTACAAGAAACCTCATTTATTCCACGACGTCGAGGTCACACATTCATTTCAGTAGGTGGCAGTACTTGTGTTTTTTGCTTTCTGCCATTAAAAAAACAAGAAGAAGAACTTCAGAGCCCGAGCATTATGATTAGATTGGCGGAGGTAGCATGTGATATGTTCCAACCAGTCAACACCTCGCTTGTTGAACCGCGCTGGCTTGAATCTCAAAACCAACCGTTGTTTCTTCTCTCTGTGCTGCTGTGATCTATCGAGCTCAACTGTGTTCAGTTCATTTGTCACGGAACTCCTGCCCTAAACTTGCTGCAATCCATTCAGAAGTTGAAGGTAATTGGTTCTGTTTTGTAGCTTTGTTCTCTTGAATTCTGTGGTTTCACGTGCATGTAGCTAACGATGTAGCTTGTAGCTAACGTAAGCTAACTTGTGTCTACGACTGCGGCAGACGATGTAAAGGAAAATCGAACAGTACAGTTTAGAAAATAAGTTATTCTATCCAAGTAAGCCGTATGCCACGAGTTTTTTGTTTGTTTGTTTCGCTTTGAGACTATCGAGGCCTGCACGCCTTGCGAGGCCTGCACGCGTCCCCATTAACACGCATGTGCTGAGCGGCTAGCGCTGTATTTGGGCAGCATTTACACTGTTGGAAAACTGTATTCGCTACAGTGCTTACTTCCTCCGCGTGTTACAACGCCGTTGCGTTCCTGAAATTAAGTTATGACTAGGTATATGCCGTGTCTTTTTTCTTCTTCCTTTTGTGTGTGTGGGGGGGTCAGCTTGTTTTTCTTGATGAACTGATGAAGCCGGCTGGAAGGTGAAACGTTTCAGCATTAAAAAATAGAAAAAAACTGTCCAGATGACCTGAATTCAGACCAAAGCTTTTCAGTTGCAAATGAATGAGTAAATATGAAATAAAAAAGCTTTAAAATGTCTCCTTCTATCTCTAATTTTACTTTGACTAGGCAAAATGAGATAAGTCTAAACTACATTCTGACTAATATCTCTGTGAACATGTCGCTCCAGTTGTGTTTATAAACAACTGTGGTTTTTTTTTTTTCTGTCAGGTGTGTGGTGTTAATCTGGACTTGGAATTTGGTGTCCTAGGTATGTTTTGTGACCCCATCCTCCCCCGAGAAACAAAGCGTGCACTTTCAAGACACGGAGCATGTAGATGGAGCATTCACATGACAAACACATCATTGTTGTCAACTGTTCAGGATCCTCATGATGAAAACATGAGGATCTGACTTGATCTGGACTTTCAGGAGAAACACATGGATCATCAGCACACTTCTTCAGAAGTTAGTATACAGTATTTATAATCTCGTGTAATCTCATTTTAGATTAAGCTTGATCAGGTTAGATGAACCAAACGTGCCGTGCGCGGTCTTATCAAAATGAATCATGTTTATGAGTTAGTTTGATGAGGACAAACGACCACTGTCCCAAATCTTTAATGTTTGGTGTCAAAATGTCTCATTGTGATGAAACCCACTCATAATAATTATATTGCACCAGTTAAACTCCAAACATGTGTGGAACCTGTGTGCGTGTCTTTTAGGACATGGCAAACGGAGGGGACCAGTTCAACCTTGCAGAGCGACCCCCCAAAATAGTCCACCAAGGACAGTCCTCTGGCGTCTAGCCAGCAGGTAGCAGCTCAAGTGTGTAAATAATCATTTATTTGACTTTTTTACCACAAACTTCTCATCCAACTTCCCCTTCAGAATATAAAGTAAAGACTGTGAAGCAAATCACAAACTTTGTTGTGCAGGGGATGGAGGACATCAAAGTTGTCCTGCATGACAAGGACCTCTGCGGCAAATTCGACCATGTGGGAACTGAAATGATCATCAACAAGGCTGGAAGGTGAAGAGGAAATGTTTTTCATCAATAATCAGTTACTGAATGGACGAATTAAAAGAAAAGAAAAATCTCCCCAGTCTGTGCGCGTGCATGCAGGCCTCGGAGCAGAGGCTTTTGTGTGGCCTACTTTATATATATATATATATATATATATATATATATATATATATATATATATATATATATATATATATATATATATATATATATATATATATATATATATATATATATATATATAATTTGTGGAGCGTTGGTCCTAGAGGACATGTCACAGCTAATGCACCTTTTTGCTTCATCTTAATTATTTTGCATCGCTGAATAATCTTTTGTTTTTGTCCTCAGCAAGTGCAGCGCCTCAACCCAAGGACCTGTCAACGCCCAGTGAGTACCGGTATACATTACACTTTAAACCATTGTTTATTTTATCAGGCCTTGCAAAATATATTTTTTTTATTTTATTTTTTTTTTCATGGAAAACCGATGCCACTTCCAGATCAGAAATTGGAAGATGGGCATTCCCATTGCCTCAGGATGGTAAGTATTGCAGTGAGACACTTGGAAAAAAATGATCAACCAGCCACCTTGCTGTTGGAGAGATAACATTGTAATCAAGAAATGTGTGTTTTTGTTTTATTTTTTTCCCCCAGTGTTTCAGCGTATTCAACTTCTTTATTGACCTCGGCGATCGCCTCATCCCACCTTTTCAGCTGTGCCAAAGAGGATGAGAGACCATGGAGGATTTTGTGAGAGAGGAGCACCTCGTGACTCTAAATTTGCTACCCTGGTAGGTTTTACAAGTCTGGAGGAAAGCCGAGCATAACGCAGTACTGTACAACCAAACACTTGGAAGTGTCAGTGAACTGTATCATGGATTTATTTCAACAGGTTCTGCAGATTTCCAGAATTGGAGGAAGCACACCAAGGACTTTGTCTACAAATTTCTTGATAGGTATGTATCAACACACGCTCACCCACCCACTAACCATCTGAACTAAATATTTTACTTGCAAGTTCAGTATTTAGTTTTGTAAACTAAATATTTAGCTATCAAATTAAATATTTAATTTAGAACGACGTGTATTAATAACATGGTTAAAATATGACTGGAAAAAAATGTTTTCTCTAAACTAAAATATTGCTGTTGATTTTTGTAACTTTGCTAATGGCACCTCATAGATATGAAAATGTTTGGCAACTCGAGTGCGTTTTGCAGCAATTTTTTAACTGATGTGCTCAAATTTGGCAGCACGATGTCTCAGTGGTTAGCACTATTGTCTCACATCAAGAAGGTCCTGGGTTCAATCCCCGGTTGGACCTGGAGTGTTTCTGTGGAGTTTGCATGTTCTTCTCGTGCTTGCGTGGGTTTTATCCGAGTACTCCGGTTTCCTCCCACAGATCCAAAACATGCATGTTCTGCCTTCAGGTCCAGGCCTCCCTTGAAAAAGAGATCTGTGATCTCTATGGGATTTGCCTGCTTAAATAAAGGTTAATAAATAATAATGTGTGTTAGTGTGTTAACTAGTGTTCTAAGTGATTGGCAAAAACTCAAAGCCACCTATCAACATTTGCTGGGATGGATGTTTTTATTTATTTATTTATTAATCGGGGAGATCCACTTTGAGATTTTTACTAATGAAAAGTGCATTATAAATTGAATTCATCATTATTATTATTATTATTAGATCCCAGCAAGACACTGTGCATTTTCCAGATTGCCTTTGCATATTGCTAATTACTTTTTGTTTGTTTGTTTGCAAATGCAGATGGAATCATGAATGGGGATTCTGCAGCAACAGAGGATTTTATAAGGACTCATGCTGCAGAGCATTTAAAACATGCAAAGGAGGACATGGGCTCACACTGGACAATTAACACAACTGGTAGAGCTGCTGCCTCTCAGCGAGCAGGTCCCCGGTTCAAATCCCGGTCCGGGGGCCTTTCTGGGTGAAGTTTGCATGTTCTCTCCGTGCATGCGTGGGTTTTCTCCGGGGGCTCCAGTTTCCTCCAACAGTCCAAAAACATGCATGTTAGACTGATGGGGACTCTATGACCCTGGGTGTGAGTGAGACAGGTCTCTCTTGTAAATGAGTCCCCGTGGCTCAACGAGGCTAGCCTGTATAAATAAAGGTTGAATGAAAAAATGTGCCACAAAGAAGTGGAGGTGGGGCTTTCACACTGGACATTTAATGCACCACGAAGAAGTGGACACTGGACATTTAATGCACCACGAAGAAGTGGACACTGGACATTTAATGCACCACAAAGAAGTGGACACTGGACATTTAATGCACCACAAAGAAGTGGACACTGGACATTTAATGCACCACAAAGAGGTGGAGGACATAGGGTCACACAGGACATTTAAAACGTGCCACATAGAAGTGGAGGATACGGGCTCACACAGAACTGAGGAACACATTTTTGGGGGGGAGATGCAAATAGGTGCTGGGCATAAAATTAGAATATCATGAAAAAGTTATTTATTTCAGTAATTCCATTCAAAAAGTAAAACTTGTATATTATATTCATTCACACAGACTGATATATTTAAAAATAATCTTAATGCTGATGATTATAACTGACAACTAATGAAAACTCCAAATTCATTATCAGTAAATTACATTACTTGAGATCAATTAAAAAATGATTTTTCTAGATGTTGGCCAACTGAAAAGTATTAACATGGTAGCATGGTCCTTAGCCCCAACTATTGAAAGATGTACATATTGTACATTTCATGTTCATACATCTCAGTTGGCCAACATTTATAAAAATACTTTATTTTTATTGAGCTCAAGTAGTAGTCTAATTTTCTGAGATACTGAATTTAGGGTTGTCATTGGTTGTCAGTTTTAATCATCAACATTAAAAGAAATAAACATTTGAAATATATCAGTCTGTGTGTAATGAAAGTTTCACTTTTTGAATGGAATTCCTGAAATAAATCAACTTGTTTAAAATATTATGACCAGCACACTTTGTACAGATTATTTTTGTGGTGAGGGGACTGTAATTTTATACAGCTTTTTTATTTCTCTTGTTACTGCCTGCTATATCAAAAAGAAAAATGAAGGCATGTTAAAAAAAAAATATTATGTTAAGTACAGACCAAAAATGAAGGCATGTTAAAAAATTATTATTATTTATGTTAAGTACGGCCGAAGAATGAAGGCATTTAAAAAAAATAAAAATTATGTGAAGTACAGACCCAAGTGAGCTGTGTACTTTTATAGATTTGTTTGTGTATTTTGTGTTGCCACCAGTTGATAAGTTCCGTAATGTAAAGCTTTTTTTTTTAAGTTACCAAAGGTGGAATTCTCAATTTTATGTGTTATGCTGTTCCTTTAAATTGTGTTAAATAAACAGGATAAAGGTAAAATTTATGGAGTGATTTGTAAAACTTAATCCAACTGTTTGTAGGATTTTAAAGCTGCGGATGGTCAAATGTATTTCCCTAGATTTGTTTGCCTCAACGCAATTTTAAAGTAGATTCATTATACTTTTTATATGCATAGCATGAACAAGCAGCATGTAAAGTGACTAAAATAAGTTAAATATAATAGCCTAATTAGAATAAGCTAAATACAGTAAGTTATTAACGTCAGATAGACGTCGAATGTAGACACCTTTTAGACGTCGGGAATATAGACGTCTGTTGGACGTCGAAAACAGAACGTCTTTTTAAACGTCGGAAAAAGACGTACTTTAGACGTCGGAAAAAGACGTAGTCTGGCGTAATGTTTTGGACCTTCCAGGGACCCGATTTCGACGTGCAGAAATGACTTGAAAAAGACGTCGTTCAGACGTCTCCTTCAGTGGGAAAATACGAAAATCTTTAGTTAAATTGATTCTATTAGTAATTATTTAGTCAAAAAATGAAGTTTTTTGTTCAATTACTAGAAAAACATTGGCTTAGTTAATTGTTTGGATTGAGTTTGCTTTTGTATTTTTTGTTTTTTGAAGAAAAAAAGGGGGCAGTACTATAAGATTATTTCTTCTCTCTGCCTCCTTTCATTTTATGTCTTTTGAAAAAACTCAGGACAGTGTTACACTTTTACTATTTTATGCTTATGTTTATTAAATGTTTTAGTGTTTAGATGGTTACTGTTGCACCGAGGGACTGAGAGAAACGCAATTTCAATCCTGTGTATGTCCTGTACATGTCGCAGTTCTGACAATAAAGTTGACTTTGACTTTGACTTTTATATTACACACTGTATGTTTAAATGTTGTTTTTTATTGATGTAAAATAAAGCCTGTCTTTGATTTTATACATCTACCTTATAATGTTTTGCTAGTTTTTTGATACTTTGTTAAAAAAAAAAACTATGTATTTCTCTCTTTTGTTTTTCTATTGTTCATTATTTAAGGAAATTCTACCATTGCTGTTCATCGTTCTTTAGCTTATAGCAGGTTGCTTTTGTAAATGAGCCCACGAGGCTCAATAAGATTTACCTGACTAAATAAAGGTTGAATGAATGAATAATGAATAAAAATAAATAAAAAAGTTCCAGTGGGGCGGCACTTTAGCGCCCCCTATTGGCCGGCGGGCCCTGATTGTATACCTGGATTATTGAGCATGGACTTTGTTGATAAATATTAGAACTGGACAAAATTATTTGATAAAACAGAAGTGTTTTATACTTTCATATTGAGTTCTTCTACCAAACGCTCACGCGGCGCCGTGGCTTAGTTGGTTAAAGCGCCTGTCTAGTAAACAGGAGATCCTGGGTTCAAATCCCAGCGGTGCCTTTTGATTATTATTAATAAGTACTTCACTTCACACCCAGTATTCTGTCTGAGTTTTACGTGTTTACCGTGAACGTAAATTAAAACGTCAAGCTATTTACAGTGGTAGTTAGTTTTAAGTTGGAAGTTGGATATTTGAGCTCCGTGGCTTCAAGGGTGCGTTGCTCTCGTCAGTCCGCTTCATGGAGTCTGATTTCGGCAGCCGCGCTTCAGTCTGCCCCTTCTCAGAGACCTCATGGTTCGCTTAGGGACCGTCAACAAATGTTCGACCGCATTCACTCTTCAGAAACAAAAAATAATATATTTTACACGATTGACCCAACCGCACAAAACTTACATCAAACTACTCTCCAAGACCAGGCCTATGAGGTACAGCTGTTTATTTATCATTTTTATGCATTTTGTAATTTTTAACATTTAATTAAATCAGAAATCATTGTTTTTGCTCAATACTGTTCAGGTCTTTTGACCCACCCACACCAAACTTACATCAAACTACTCTCCAAGACCAGGCCTATGAGGTACAGCTGTTTATCATTTTTATGCATTTTGTAATTTTTAACAATTAATTAATTCAGAAATCACTGTTTTTGCTCAATACCGTTCAGGTCTTTTGACCCACCCACACCAAACTTACATCAAACTACTCTCCAAGACCAGGCCTATGAGGTACTGCTGTTTATCGTTTTTATGCATTTTGTAATTTTTAACAATTAATTAATTCAGAAATCACTGTTTTTGCTCAATACCGTTCAGGTCTTTTGGGCCATCCACACAAAACTTACATCAAAGTACTCTCCAAGAACAGGCCTATGAGGTACAGCTGTTTATTTATCATTTTTATGTGTTTTGTAATTTTTAACAATTAATTAATTCAAAAATCACTGTTTTTGCTAAATAGTATTCAGGTCTTTTGACCCACCCGCACAAAACTTACATCAAAGTACTCTCCAAGACCAGGCCTATGAGGTACAGCTGTTTATTTATCATTTTTATGCATTTTGTAATTTTTAACAATTAATTAATTCAGAAATCACTGTTTTTGCTCAATAGCGTTCAGGTCTTTTGAGACAACCACACTAAACTTACATCAAACTACTCTCCAAGACCAGGCCTATGAGGTACAGCTGTTTATTTATCATTTTTATGCATTTTGTAATTTTTAACAATTAATTCAGAAATCACTGTTTTTGCTCAATACCGTTCAGGCCTTTTGAGACAACCGCACCTAACTTACATCAAACTACTCTCCAAGACCAGGCCTATGAGGTACAGCTGTTTATTTATCATTTTTATGCATTTTGTAATTTTTAACAATTAATTCAGAAATCACTGTTTTTGCTCAATAGCGTTCAGGTCTTTTGAGACAACCGCACCAAACTTACATCAAACTACTCTCCAAGACCAGGCCTATGAGGTACAGCTGTTTATTTATCATTTTTATGCATTTTGTAATTTTTAACAATTAATTAATTCAGAAATCACTGTTTTTGCTCAATACCGTTCAGGTCTTTTGAGCCATCCACACAAAACTTAAATCAAAGTATTCTCCAAGAACAGGCCTATGAGGTACAGCTGTTTATTTATCATTTTTATGTGTTTTGTAATTTTTAACAATTAATTAATTCAGAAATCACTGTTTTTGCTCAATAACGTTCAGGTCTTTTGAGACAACTGCACCAAACTTACATCAAACTACTCTCCAAGACCAGGCCTATGAGGTACAGCTGTTTATCATTTTTATGCATTTTGTAATTTTTAACAATTAATTAATTCAGAAATCACTGTTTTTGCTCAATAGCGTTCATGTCTTTTGAGACAACCGCATTAAACTTACATCAAACTACTATCCAAGACCAGGCCTATGAGATACAGCTGTTTATTTATCATTTTTATGCATTTTGTAATTTTTAACAATTAATTCAGAAATCACTGTTTTTGCTCAATAGCGTTCAGGTCTTTTGAGACAACCGCACCAAACTTACATCAAACTACTCTCCAAGACCAGGCCTATGAGGTACAGCTGTTTATTTATCATTTTTATGCATTTTGTAATTTTTAACAATTAATTAATTCAGAAATCACTGTTTTTGCTCAATACCGTTCAGGTCTTTTGAGCCATCCACACAAAACTTAAATCAAAGTACTCTCCAAGAACAGGCCTATGAGGTACAGCTGTTTATTTATCATTTTTATGCATTTTGTAATTTTTAACAATTAATCAATTCAGAAATCACTGTATTTGCTCAATACCGTTCAGGTCTATTGAGACAACTGCACCTAACTTACATCAAACTACTCTCCAAGACCAGGCCTATGAGGTACAGCTGTTTATTGATCATTTTCATGCAGTTATACCATCACAAATCAAGGGTCATAGCATCCTCGTACATCATTCAGAGCTGTGCTCACTTCGACCTTACCGGTGGCTTACCGGGGAGGTATGTGTATGAATGTATTTTTTTAGGTTTGTTTCATCTACAATGTACTTTACAAGACTCATTTTATCCTTTGCTATTCAACTAATCAAAAGTTCTGATTTGCTCAGAATTTGAGACACATGTTTTATTGTTTATGTCTATGCTTAGATTATAGAAGACCTTCTACATGTGGCTGCCCATACATGCAGAGTGGTGAACAAGATTTATCTTTTAAATCACTACCAAGCCGGTGTGATTTTGTTTGGAAAAGAAACAGAGCTTCTTCATCATAGTTTACCAAAGGTAACGTAAATGTTCATTGTATCATGGTGCCAATGTGGCATAACAAAGAAGTAGAACTTCCACACTCACATCAGCCACATGGAGTAAAACATGACTAAAAACAGTACTGTATACTGTATCTGCCGTCTTAAATGATTTGATAGTTGAGAATATTCAAATTACGCCTCTATCAGAGAATGTACTTGTCAATAAAATCACACAATTAATTAATTGAATAAAGGGCGTGAATGACAAAAGAAGTTCGGAGATAAGCTGTAAATTTGTAATCGGAATTCTGTATGATTTGTTTTACCGTTTTAATGTTTGCAATTTTAGGTCAACTTCAAAGATTACCGAGCTGTTCTGTCATTTGTGCTGGTGAAGGGTAACCACTGGAATCTGCTGGTATGTGGTTTTGCTACTGACCATTTATTTAATTATTGTTAAGTCTGTCTTTTAATGCAGGTTACTTTAAGAATAGTAAAAATTAAGTTAATGTATTTTACAGTTCATTTCCTTTATTGATTTGTTGCAGTACATTCATGTGAGTGTAGTGGACATGACCTTGTCCACTTTTAAGACACCTGTGTACTTTTGAACTGTCCAGTGATGACCTTTACTGACCTCTCAGTAAAGCAAGACATTTACTACAAAATCATTCATTTAGCTATAATCTGATAAATATAGTCACCAAAAGAGACTATTTCTATCTTTGATTTTATTCTAATGTGATCAAAAGAATAACTTTTGTCATTTTCATGATGTGTGCTTTTAAGCTGTGTTATTCTGTGAGAGTTAAACTGTGTTCACTGCTATGTTAAAGGTGAAATTGCGGGTCACAGAGACCCGACTGTTTTGTTTAGAAATAAGAAGACAGTTTAATCCGTTGTTTTTCATGAACAAGGCTCCAGCTGCTCTGTCTTTTCCTAAACAATTTCCCTCTGCTGCTGTAACCTTGGGTTCTGATAAGACAAGTGAACTCCTCTCTTTGTGCCTGCTCTTTAAGTTCAAACTGTGCGAGAACGCGCCAGAGAGTTGCTGGGAACTTCCAAAGAAATGTGAACTTTCCCAAGAGCTGGACACGTGTGGTCAAGAGCTAACGACCGGCGTCTTCAGCTAAGGACTGATAACAGGCTGTTATGAGTCTACTTCGAACAAGCCGAGCTCAAAACTTTGTTTATTCCTTCCTGGAATAAGTTTATCTTGAAGTCAGAGGCCTGAAGCTGACATATTCTCTGATGACCAACGCAAAAACCAGGAGACGTTGAAACGTAAACTAAAACCAGTTTTGGACGTGCTGGGACTAAAGAACTCTGTGCATCTGAAGGCTGGTGTCTTCCCTCTTACCGGGCGGTCGTCAAAAGGTAAAGGAGCTGTTTACAAAACGTACCTGGATTTTAGCAGAAGTCGGATGAAAAGTGTCACTCTGGTCTCATGCTCAGGATAATGTTCTTCTTAAATCTTTCCTCCTATTTCTTTTCCCTCTCAACCTAAGCTGGAAACTATATTTTAAGCTGAAATGCCCCTCAGACTAAATATGTGTAACATCTAATATTTATGTCTGTTGTGTTGAATTCAAGTGTGCTGACGTATTTGAATTGAAAGAAAGTGAAATCATGTCAATCAAGTGTAATGGTGTTAATTTAGTTGATTTATTTTAAATAAATGATAGTGTCTCTTTGACATATCAAACTAAGTTAACGTGTCCATTGTCACTTAATGGCTCTGTTTATTTATCCATCATAAAGATCACAGAAATATTGGGTAAACTGAAAAAGAAGAGAATCCGTGAATTTACTATTCAATCTGAATAAGTAAATTAAGGTAAAAAGGAGGTCAGTATTAAACTGACCCCCTTTAACCCCTTTACATCTGGTGGCCTCGTATCGGCTTCTAAAAGTTTATTGATAAATCTGTGGTCTCAGTCATGAACTGTAACGTCATGTTTGCATAAAAGGATCCAAGTTTTAAACTCTGAGGATAATAATTTTGGCTGGAAGTGTTCAAAGCAGGCAGATTCTGCGTGTTTTTATCATTTGAGGCTGAGGGATTGTTATTCGTTTCAACACTGCAAGCGCTGTTGGAAGCATTCAGGTGAAGTTTTGTCAGCCGTAGTCTGTGGAGGTTCTGGTTTCGGTCCAGTTCACGCAGACTCCTGTACAACGCTTTGTTTGACCGCCGAGTCAGAAGCCTGAAAGCTAATTTAACATCTACAAGATTGCTGTTGTGGCATTTTACATGTTAGAGCAGGTCATAGAAGCATATTACTGTAGAACGTAGTCGGATAGTGGTTCTGTTCAGACCCAAGTTTCTGCTCCACGACGAAGTGGACCGGAACCGACCTTTACGCGCTCCGAGTGAGTCCGTGTTTGTTCAACAGCTGCAGTGCTGTGTTACTGAGCGTAACTAAGTTGGCCTGTCTAGGTGTGTTCGCCGCATGTTTCAGAATTTTGGAAAGTTAATTTGTAGCGTTTGAGTTGTTTTAAGAGTCTATAAAGTTGTGGTCTGTTGTGCGAGCTAACGTTAGAGCTACGTGTCCAAGTACACGTTTGTTTATGAGCTGTGATTGGATGAAACGAGAGCTGTGAGCTGTCAATCACTCATGTAGCGAACGCTGATTCGCTGTTGTGTGCTGTCAATCACTCGTGGCGAACGCTGATTCGCTGTAGTGGGAACGCACGCCGTTGCGACCAACCCACTTTGTCGTCATTTCCGGTACTTCATTGGTCGAAGTTAAGAAAACTACATTCACCATGGTTGCTTTGGAAAAGGACTACATACGCTGTGATTGATTTGTTGACGTCACGTATTTTGTAGCGAGCTCCGCCTCGCTCACGTACGAAGCTGGTGACGCGCTACGCACGCTGCGTTGGCCCGCCCATTCTTGTCGTCATTTCCTGATGCACATTGAGTGACAACAAGCAGACCCAGTTCACACACACACGGTGAAAAGTGGTTTCACTAAAAGTTTAAAAACTCATTTAAGCCATCTAAACTGTCTAACAACATAAATTTGTCTCTGACAAGACCGCAGTTCGAGCGTTTATCACGAACATACTAGAAACTAACTCTAAAAGGTAGTTTTCAGTTAAATACTGAATGAAATAAATCAATCTCCACGTGATAAATTATGACTCTACGCTGCCCCCTGTTGGTTAAAAGACGTTGACAGATGAGTTTTCTCAAATACATCATGAGAAGTCAGCATTTTTATGGTGAATTACCAGCTTTTAAAATTGTTCTGTACACAAACAAAAATTCCTGTTTATTTTAAATAAAAATTTTAGAATAACAGAGGTACAGACAAACAATTTATGCTCATTTTAAATACTGAAGAGATTTAAAATAACACTAAAAAAGGCATTTTTTATTTGATTTTCAAATTAAAAAAAAAAAAAAAATGATGGAGAACAGAGCGTTTCCACATTAAGCTCTTCGCATCTCTGAATTTTAAACAGAATTGTTGTACAACTGTACACTTTTAGTTAAAAATCGCATTTTTAACGTTTTTCTGTGTAAAATTAATGACTCCAGTTTATTTTAAATGAAAAGCTTAAAATAACAAACGAAAGTACATTTTTCACTCCTGATAACTGTCAAATGCAGTACGAAATCAGTTTCACTGAGACTGCAAGACATCTTTTTAAAGGCATGCTCAAGCAGCATCCTGTCACATTTTAGTGAAGTCATTGCATTTAAGTCAGCCCTCTTTTATAAGCGTTTGAGTAAGAAAAAACGGAAATCAGGCTGCTTGGGTTAGTTAGTAACTGTTGTTTGAACGTAAGTTCTATTTTAAAGTTAACACTGCAAGAGTGCATTTAACTTTTACAAAGTTCATTGAGGGTAAAAACCTGAAATAAGGTACCTATGAATACTTATTACACAGTGAAACGCGTAAACCTCAGCTGATTAGTTTATTTGACTCAGTGCTACATTAAAAGTGAATATTTATTTGCAAACACTAACATGAGAACAATCTTTTGATTTTTTTCACACAAAATCAAAACTAAAAGATGGGAGATAACAATTATGATCAAGCTTTACAGCTGCTCACAGCAAAGCTTGAATCGTTAAGGCTTAGTAACATTCGCAGAAGAGAAACTTTTCAACAAGAAAAACTTAAGTTAAAACGTGAGATCAAACAAAATCAAAACAAAAAGATGGGAGATAACGATTGTGATGAAGCTTTACAGCTGCACACAGAAATACTTGAATTGTTCAGGCAAGATAACATTCGCAGAAGAGAAAATTTTCAACAAGAACAACTTGAGTTAAAAAGTGAGATTGAGCAATTAAAAATAAAACGGCGTGCTATAAATGGTTTTGATGTTCGTCAACTCCCTGACCCGATCTGGTTAAAAACAAAACCAGAGCGTGAACTACATTACCAAGAAAAGGTCAAATCCCACTCGCTGGAGCTGGAAGGGACAAGTTCATCAACTCCCTCTCCTAAAAAAGGCGAGAAGAAACATGTTTTTCAAACTCACAAACCACGTAGTGAAGATGCCCGCTGGAACAATGAGCCAGAGTGGCTCAGACAAGACCCAGAGTACATGAAACGATTTCAAAGGACGAGCACACGTCCTGTCCCTGCACCTCGGACGAAGCTGCCCGAGATAAGCAAAAAACCACAAACGGTGGACGCCCGCTCTTTAAGTGACCCTCCGCGGTCTACACCGAGCAAAGCTCCTGCCCCTGCACTGCGGACTGGACAGTCCGGGAGTAGCAAAAGGTCACAGAAGTTCCAGAAAAAAGGCAACATACCTCTATGCTCTGAGGAGATAGTGGACATAAGTTGGTTGTTTGAAAACTTGAATGATACAGAGGATGACCGAACTGGTACATTGAGTGACCTTGTCTTTGATAACTCAGAGCACATGGTTAACTCAGCGCACACTACTACCTACATTGCCATGGATGTTGACAGCAAACCAATTGCTGACACACAACAACATCCTGAAGGTCATGATGCTGACAGCCAACAAGATGCTGACAGTAAGCAAGATTACACAGACAGAGTCACACGTGAACAGAAACGTGGGCCAAGACCTGTGAGGTTTCTGTGTAACTTTATACAAAGGGGGGTGGCTAAGAAAGCTTACCTGCCTATCACACTGGAAGGTGTCCTTGAGCGTGAAGCCCTCCTGGATGGTAGTGCTGATATAACCATTATGTCGGCCAAGCTGTTCGAGGAGCTGAGGACCGCCGCTAACGGTGTTGACAGGCAAATACCCTTTGAGAAATGTGCTATTAAGCTACAGGGTCTCGCAGAGACGGGAACAACCCTAACAGCTATGGCTATGGTTCACATGAAGATTGGCGAAATGACACTACACCACCCGGTGTACGTGTCTACACTTGACTCATTCCCATTTTTGGTTGGCCAAGATTTTATAAACCGCTTCAACGCGATTATAGATTATGGTCGACGGAAAATGTGGAGCACAGTGAGACAACCCCTGCCAATAAAAGTGCTTCCTAGTTGCGATACAGACTGCCTAACCGCAGGTACCGCAAAGGACACACGGGACACCTCACCCGAGGACGAGAGCCCGTTAAGTGAACCTTCAACTACAGGTGAGACAGAAGAGACCCAAAAGCTGGACCAAACTCTGGCCCAACAAGAGAAACTCCTCTGTGAGCTGACACATTCAGCACTCCCTGACCACTGCCTACCACAGGTAGTGAAAGGTGTTGAGATCCAAGGATCCCACACCGATGACGCTGTACTGTCCTCTGAGACGGGTAATTCGGCAATCAACCAAGCTTTCAATGAAACCTTGGTTCAAGGGCATCTGAGTCCAGAAGATGACAGTCAACCAAACGCTGACAGTCACTTGGACATCATTGTTGCAGACTACGAGGACCCCTCTTCAGACAAGAAGGGGGCAAACTCACATTACCTACCACAGGTAGAGAAAGGTGTGGAGATCCAAGGACCCCACACCGAGGCTGCTGTACTGTCCCCTGGGACAGGTAAATCGGCTATCAGCCAAGCTTTCAATGAAACCTTGGTTCAGGAGCATTTGAGTCTAGAACTAGTCAGAAATGACATAGTTTTTACCGACTCAAAGAGCCTCTCTTCAGTCGAGAGGTGGGAAGACACACACAACGACAGTGACCCATCGCAGTCTGTACAATCAGACACACCTGCGACTGCGCCGACGGTTGTGACACACCTGAATTACGCGGAAAGAGGTAAACGTAAGAAGATACGTTGGCCAAAACCTAAACGATTCCTGTGTACCGTCTTCTCTCAGCTGCGCGAACAGCTTAAACTAAACGGTGGCATCCTAACTTGTGCCCATGGACGGACGTCCTCACCTGTGTTCGTGGTCCCCCATGACCAAAGGGGGGTGATGTTAGGCCATGCCAAAGACAAAGATTTGAATGTACACCTCAGAAACACTTTTGCTTTCGCCCAGAAAAACCTGGAAAAATCCGCTGAAGGACGTAAGGCGTACTACGACCAGAAGGCCTCTCACAATGAACTCCAAGTGGGAGACAGAGTCTGGTACTATACGTTCGCCCCAACAACCGGGAAAGGAGAGTCCGGGACCGGAACTCTCGCCCGCAAACTAATGCCCAGGTGGACTGGACCTCATCTGATAACAGACAAAGTGTCCTCAGTCGTCTACGAAATCAAAATCAGCAAAGGCCGTAAAGAGCCAATTGCTAAATGGGTACATCGAAATCAGATCAAACCTTACAAGGCGTTCAATGACTCCACAAAAGACAAAGATCTCACAAACACACCGACTTCATGGGATAATAAGGTCGTCCAAACACAAGTTAGTAAATAAACTAATCAGGTTTAAAC
>JBBPBX010079871.1:0-16294 GCA_038048925.1 Garcialebias charrua
TAACATTATCAGGAAGGGGCCCGCTAAGAAGGCTTACCTGTCAATCACTTTAGAAGGGGTCCTCACAGAAGAGGCCCTCCTGGATGGTGGGGCTGACATAACCATTATGTCTCCCACACTGTTGAAGGAGCTAAGGATAGCCGCTAGCGGGGTTGACAGGGAAATACCCCTCAAAGAATGTGCTGTAGTACTACAGGGACTCTCAGAGACGAGTACAACCCTTACAGCTATAGCCATGGTTCATATGCAGATTGGTGAAATGACGCTATACCACCCGGTACACGTGTCCACCGTTGACTCATTCCCATTTTTGGTGGGCCAAGACTTTATAAACCGCTTTGACGCGATTATAGATTATGGCGATCAAACAATGTGGACCAGAGTGAGCCAACCACTGCCGATCGATATGCCTACACATGGTGACACTGACTGTTTTACAGCAGGTACCGCGGAAGGCACAAAGGGGTCCTCCAACGAGAGCACAATCCCGGTAAGTGAACCTTCAGCAACAGGTGAGGCAGAAAAGGCCCAACAAGAGAGCCTCCTCTGCGAGCTGAAACAGTCAGCACTCACTGAACACTACCTACCACGGGTAGTCAAAGGTGTTGAGATCCAAGGATCCCACGCCGATGATGCTGTTTTGTCTCCTTGGACGGAGAAATCAGCGATCAGCCAAGCTTTCTATGGAACCTTGGTTGAGAAACAGTTGGGTCTAGATATGAACAAAAAGGCTTTCCGCTTTTCGTTAGACCCCAACGATAAACAGGTAATGACCGCAATAGGGATCATTGCCCTGAAACTAATCTGGAACCAACGAGAACTGGATCACCCGTTCCTCGTGGTCCCGAACTTACCACATGCAACCTACATAGGCTCCGACATTTTGGTAAGGTTAGGTGTCCGAGTGGACATCAACAACAATGTACTGTGGTCACTAGACACAGCCACAAAGGACTCTCCTGTGCTAACAACAGAGAACCTTAAGGCTGGACAGACCATTCCAGAGGTCTGTCAGATTGCTAACAGCCATAACACTGCGGTACCACCTCAGGTTATGAACAAGCCGGTGATGTGTCACATCATGAAAGGACAAGCTATTAGCACAAAACAGGCATACTTTCAACCATCTCCTATGTTTTTCAACTTAGGACTGTCCATGGAGGCCACATTCCAAGTGACCCTCGACTGCAGGACCACGACTGTTGCTGTGTGCAACACAAGCACAGAAGAGGTACTGATCCCAAAAAACACACAGCTAGGATGGTTGATCTCCACTGATTTTCATGATTTTGAGCTAAGCATTCCATTTCTGGGAGGACTCCCAGAGAACTTGATCCCATATCAACACACGGGGCAAGTCTTGTTCACGAAACCAACACAGGCCATAGCTCTTTTCTCCCCCACTGAGTCCGACCAGGACACTGTCCGCAGGTTCGGTTTCAACAAAGGAGACAGTCTATGCCCCCAAACTTACAGTGCACTACCTGTTGACAGGTTTTACGACACTGAAGGGGACTCACTGGAGCTCCCCAAAGAACAAGAATCCCTCTCAGTTGCTTCACAGATTGACCAGGTGGTCGCCCAAGCCGACGCCCTGAAAACTGATGAAGAAAGGGACAAACTTCGCAAAGTTCTTCTAAAATATGAGAAATCATTCTCAACTGACTCGATGGATTGTGGGTTGACCACGCTCCACACAGTGAGCATCCCAACCCCGCCTAATGCTCCCCCTGCATTTGTCAGACAGTACAAGATTCCTCTGGCAGCACATCAACCTATCAGAGAAATCATTAATGACCTGTTAGAAAAAGGTATCATCCGATACTGTAACAGCACTTACTCTGCGCCTTTATGGCCGGTGTTAAAACCTAATGGTAAGTGGAGACTCACTATAGACTACAGAAAGCTAAACAAACAAGTTCCCTTATCCAGATGGCCTATGACGCAACTCCAACAGGAACTGCCCAAGGTCACCAATGGTAAGTACTTCTCGACTCTCGACGTCGCCTCTGGTTTTTGGACCATCCCTGTGCGCGCCGAGGACCAGTACAAACTAGCTTTCACTTTTGGTGGCCGTCAGTACACCTTTAACAGGTGTCCCTTTGGCTACGCTAACTCACCTGCAGAGTTCAACATCTTCTTGAACAAAGCATGTCCAGACGCCCACGAGCGTGGAACACTGATCTACGTGGACGATGTCCTTTTGAGGCAGCCAACACTGGACTCACATTTGGCTGAGATCGACCACGTTCTGAATCAGCTGACAACTGCTGGTGCTAAAATATCGCTGTCGAAATGTCAATGGTGCAGAACCAAAGTGGACTACGTTGGCCTACTTGTAGGTCCTGACGGAGTACAACCACAGCTGACTCGCACCCAAGGCCTCGACAATCTCAAAGTCCCCACCAATCTCAAAGAACTACAAAGTTTTCTGGGCGTGTGTAACTACTCGAACCAGTTCATCGAAAACTATGCGGACCTTGCGAAACCACTGACTGAACTCCTTAAAAAAGACGTACCATTTGTTTGGACTGACAAACAGCAACAGGCAATGGACGCTCTTATAAACAGGATCAAGTCAGCCCCTTGTTTAGTCTACCCAGACTACAACAAAGAGTTTTACTTGGAAGTGGGCTTCTCAGCTCATTGCATAAGTGCAGGTCTGTACCAGATACACGACAGAGACAAACGTGTAGTAGCCTACGCCAGCAAAACGATGGCAGGCCCCGAGTTGAGATTCTCAGACTGTGAGAAAGCTTTACTGACCACAGTGTGGGCAGTTAAACATTTCTCCAGCTACATTGGTGGACAGAAAATCATTGTGGAAACACAACACCAGCCAGTGACTTTTCTTAACAGTGAACGCATCAGAGATGGTGTGGTGACAAACTCACGTGTTGCAACGTGGCTCATGGCGCTTCAAAGTTTTAACCTAGACATACGTTATGGTCAAAACAAGAAGTCACATCTGGGGACGGACTTGGCAATCTGCCAGAAGTGTACACAAGATGTACCAGCCACCCAGCCGCCGGTTGAGGTAAAACCCCCAGTAACTGAAGACCCGAATCACCACTTCTTTGATGACAATATCTGCAAAGATATGACAACATTGTACGTGGATGGATCTTCATTCCTCCGCGACAAGATCTGCAGAGCAGGTGTTGGAGGGGTCCTCCTCCAAGACCAAGAGCAGATAACTTTCAGCTACAAATTAGGATCTCAGACTTCTCAGTACGCTGAGATTGCAGGAATCCTAATAGCTCTCCAGATGGTAGTAGAACGCTCTATCAAGACGCTAGTCATCTGCACTGACTCTAACTATGCTCGTTTGAGTTTCGCTTGTCACCTCGCTGTGTGGAAACTGAACGGTTTCCTAACAAGCGACAGAAAAGTGGTCAAACACAAAGAGCTTTTCATAGCGTGTGATCACTTGGTGACATCACACGACTTACAGATCTACTGGAAGAAAGTTCCAGGGCATTCTAGAGTCCCAGGCGATGACAAGCACTACAATGACATTGCAGATTCCTTAGCCAAAGAAGGAGCCGACGAAGGTCCTCTATGGTCCTTCGACCCCTCCTGGTTAATCGAGACTCTGCCAACACATCCTTCAGTCAGAGTTATGGCAGTCACACGTGCACAGGCCGCAACCAGACCTGCTGACAACGCAGTCTCTGTACGACCCGCACTGACTGACCCAGACATCATCCAACTACAGAAGTCGGATCCTGCTATCAACTCCATGATACTGTACCTGACTGATCCGAACAAAAATAGTCCGTCTAAAGACGACCTGGATTCCGATCCAGACCTTAAGGTCCTCTATCAGCTGCGCAAACAGCTAAAACTAATCAAGGGCATCTTAACTTTCGCTCATGGACCAACGTCCTCACCTGTGTTCGTGGTTCCCCATGACCAAAGGGGGGTGATGTTAGTTCATGCCCATGATCTCCCGTCCGCAGGACACAAAGGAGATAAAGCCACGCTGACGGCATTAAAACAAATTGCCTATTGGCCTGGAATGAAAAAGGATGTCAAGGACTACATTGAAGGGTGCGTGGTCTGTGGCCAGTTTCAGCCAACCAGACCACTTCACAGAGCACCACTGCAAAGCAGAGGCATTGCATTCCCATGGTCTGACCTCCAGATCGACTGGGTTGGACCACTCACTAAGAGCTCTAGAGGAAATAAATATTTTCTCACGGTAACCTGTGCATTCACCAAATGGGTAGAATGCCTACCAGCTCCTAACGACACAGCACAAACCACTGCTATGTTGTTAATGAATCATATATTCTCAAGGTTTGGACTTCCCCTTAGGGTGAACTCAGACCAAGGTACACACTTCACAGGTGAAGTGATGAAAGAACTGTGGAAGACGCTAGGCGTCAAGGCCAACTTTCATGTCGGCTACCACCCACAGGCTTCAGGCCAAGTAGAGAGAGCAAACAGAACTGTGGTGAGTATTTTGAAGAAATACGTGGCTGCAAACCACAAGGACTGGGATGTGAAACTCCCTCTGGTCCTCATGGCCATAAGAGCCACTCCACACACATCAACTGGCATCTCTCCCTTCGAGATGATGACCGGTCGACAAATGACTCTCCCTCTACACCTGTTGTACCAACCAGGCGACGCCGTCATGGCGACAGCCTACACTACACAACAATACATGAAAGATTTGAATGTACACCTCAGAAACACTTTTGCTTTCGCCCAGAAAAACCTGGAAAAATCCGCTGAAGGACGCAAGGCGTACTACGACCAGAAGGCCTCTCACAATGAACTCCAAGTGGGAGACAGAGTCTGGTACTATACGTTCGCCCCAGCAACCGGGAAAGGAGGGTCCGAGACCGGAACTCTCGCCCGCAAACTAATGCCCAGGTGGACTGGACCTCATCTGATAACAGACAAAGTGTCCTCAGTCGTCTACGAAATCAAAATCAGCAAAGGCCGCAAAGAGCCAATTGCTAAATGGGTACATCGAAATCAGATCAAACCTTACAAGGCGTTCAATGACTCCACAAAAGACAAAGATCTCACAAACACACCGACTTCATGGGATAATAAGGTCGTCCAAACACAAGTTAGTAAATAAACTAATCAGGTTTAAACTACCGTACTTTCCCACCCTATAAGTCGCATTGTCCAATTTGAACTTAGAAACGCTAAGCCTAAAACCCACAACAAAAAACTAACCTTAACAACCGTTTAAATCCACGAGATTTAATTTGACCTCGGTCATAAAGTTGAGACCTGTTTTTCTTGTGTGTTGCACTTTGGAATCTGACGACAAGAGTGTGTCGAAGCAGTGAAACGTTGTTTCCGTGTTGTTTAGTCATTACTGTTGTCATTAGTTGAGATTTTGTTTGGTTCTGAACACTCCCAGCCAAAAAGGTTTTGTATTAACATTGGTTAATGAATGATATGGATTTAACTATGCCAACATGCAGTTCGTTTTGTTAAATCTCAATCGTCGAAGAGTCAATGTAGTTTAAAGCTACTCAAGGTACAATAAACTACACTGGTCTCACAATTTCTAAATTGAACCGATTCGATCGTTTCTATTCTAGATTATCTATTCATTTTGATGAGTCTCGCCATAGACTTCAAAATTTATTAGGAATACCAAATCCTACGTCGTGCGTCTAAAAGACAACAGACATTTAGATCAAACTATATTTCATTTTTCTATTTTAGTTTAACCTAAACTAAGTAATGAATGGAGGAATAGTTTGGAATTAGAGGCCTTCGTTACAGAAGCCCTCTAAAATTCTATAGGTACAGATCCCTATACCTAATTTATAGATTTGATCCACCCCTTAATTGGTAATTGTAGCTGATCTAAACCATGATAGCTTACATACCAGGTGCATATAGGTAAGGCTTAATGTAAAATCCCAATCATAAGCCCACCTTAAAAACCACATAAATGCATGACACATAGAACCAGAGTGGCACGGACTGGAAACCAACCAGCCTTCAACCTTCGATGTGGGGACATGCTACTTCAACGTTGGTCTTCAACCTTCATCCAAGGGTCGCCTCCTCTGCGTCAATCGAGGGATCCCCTCTACATGCTGATTATGAAAACAATTGTTGCTGATCAATCAACAAAACTAATCGTTGTGGATTTACTGCTGTGGAATTACCGCTGTGGATTATAAGACTTTGCTTTCCAAGGGATCACAGACTTTGTTTGCCAAGAGTTAACAGACTCAGTTTTCCAAGGGATTAAAAGCTTTTCGCAATGGGATTACCTCCGAACAGTATGGAATTTCAAAAAACTTTATGGGATTATAATTTTTGATTTTTTCTTTTCCACTTGCTGGATTACTTCAAGATCAAAGACAGTTCAAGGTTTCCTTTCGTGTTGGACCCCATCCCCAAGGACTGGCGATGGCTTCCAAAAGGGGGGAGATGTAGTGGACCTACCCAGGGTCAAATTAAGGTTTTTGAACTGTCCAGTGATGACCTTTACTGACCTCTCAGTAAAGCAAGACATTTACTACAAAATCATTCATTTAGCTGTAATCTGATAAATATAGTCACCAAAAGAGACTATTTCTATCTTTGATTTTAGGCTGATGTGATCAAAAGAATAACTTTTGTCATTTTCATGATGTGTGCTTTTAAGCTGTGTTATTCTGTGAGAGTTAAACTGTGTTTCACTGCTGTGTCAAAGGTGCAATCTCGGGTCACAGAGACTTCTTTTAATTTTGTTAATTCAAATGTTATCAAATGAATAATTTTATTTGTAAGAGCATCAGTACATTTTAATGTCAGATAAATCAAATACTCTGCTTAATTCAAAATGTTGTACATGGAGGATTTCTCCTCTCCTCTCGAACTTGCATGTGAAGATAAAAGGAACACTTTATCTCATTCATTTTAGCTTGAGCTCAGGACAATCTAGACACCCAAAGACTTTTGTTTTTGTCCTATTTAATAATCAAGCTATTATCATTAATAGGTCCCATATGTGATGCTTAATGACGTTGTTTTAATCAAACCAACAGTATTTTGTTAAAGTGTTAAAGCAAAGGAATCAGTTTTATGATAAAATGCTGACATCTGAAACTAACACTTTATCTTTCTGACAAACTAATCTTTTGACCCCCTTTCAACATGTTGATGTCATCCTCACATCAACTTATGATGCCATTCGGCCAATCAGAAAGAACACATTTTCTGGGTCACGTCTCAGTTAAAACCTTCACATCTTACTTTCTCTAAAGAAGTCTGCTGGAGTAAGCCTCAAACCATGGTCTTCTCCAAAGAACTGATGATCGTCTAGTCACACGCTAAGGACACGTCATTCAGTTAAAGACTTATAACATGCCAAGTTATAAGCCATCTTCAACAGCTGAAAAGCTCTCTTTTATTGACATTCCTTTAAGGAACGTCTTATCTTGAACAACAGCACCAGGAGCTGCCGTTACTTCGGTTCGAGTCAAGGCGCACGTCTGGAGACGCTGAGAATGGTAAACGAACTGACCAAACTGGACCGAGGGAGACTGACCATCTTCACGAGGTAACAAGTCGTCAAATGCTTTGCCAAGGGTACCAACGTGTAGCTTTAATCGGCCGGAGAACTGCCATGTTTCTGGTTAAACACATCAAGATAACTCCCTGACTCTTAACTTTTCTTCCTCCATAAATCTTTCCTATTTCTTTTCCCTCTCAACCTAAGCTGGAAACTATATTTTTTAAGTTAAAGAGCCCACAGACTAAATATGCTTAACATCTAATATTTATGTCTGTTGTGTTAAATTTAAGTGTGCTGACGTATTTGAATTGAAAGAAAGTGAAATCATGTCAATCAAGTGTAATGGTGTTAATTTAGTTGATTTATTTTAAATAAATGATAGTGTCTCTTTGACATATCAAACTAAGTTAACGTCTTTGTCACTTAATGGCTTTGTGTATTTATCCATCATAAAGATCACAGAAATATTGGGTAAACTGAAAAAGAACAGAATCCGTGAATTTACTATTCAATCTGAATAAGTAGATTAATTAAGGATAAAGAGGTCAGTATTATTATTGACCTCCTCATTAATTCTTACACACATAAAGTTAATATTATGGAGGAGAGAAAAAGTCTGGTCAACTGGGTATCAGGTCACATCAATGCTCGCCGGCCATTGTCCCTAACCTATGCTCGGGTGCCCATACAAGCCTGGGCAACATCTGGACAGGCATATCAACGATACACACTGCGAGCTGTCTGTCGAGGAGCCGTCCAGGATGTTGGGTCAAGCGAAGTTCCTCAAAGCTCTGGAGCTCCTTGCAAAGCTACGAGCATCTAGGTTGGACCCAGAGATGCAATCTAACTTTGATGTAGAGGACCCCACTCTGATCCTAGCTGAGATAGGAGAGCAAGAGGTGGGAGAAGCAGTTCCAACCTCCACCTAGCCAGCTTGTGGAACTCCCGAGTGTGTAGACATCATGAAAGTGTAAGCACCTCACTTTTAGTTATCGTTAGCACATTTTATGAACAGACATGGTAGCCAACAGACTCCGCATGATGTGGATCTGAGTCCAGCAGTGAGGCTCTAGTAAACATGTCACCATTTAAATTTTTACATATTTACCTTAATGCATATCTCCATCAAAGGTTCTCCTTCTCTTTCTTTTTCTCTATCCATCCCTCTCAGGTGACTGGGGAGGAGGAGCAAGGTAGCAGTCCTACCACTGCCAGCACTAGCTCAAGGACTCCCACCCATACTTCCAGATCAAAAGTACCCACTCCCATCCCCAACAGCTCCAGAGCACCCACTCCTATCCCTAGTAGCTCCAGAGCACCCACTCCTATCCCTAGCCATAGGCCACTCCTATGTTCCGCAAGACCCCCTGAAGCCTCTCTCAGGCTTCGTTTCTGACCTTCTGCGTCTGGTACTACATGCGGTGCAAATGACAATAAATTCTCTCTGTCTCTGTCTCTCTGTCTCTCTCTGGTACATGGAACAGCACCAGGGGGTCACGGGAGTGCGTTTGGATCCGGAACTGGGTGTGTAAAGGCTAATTTCCAGCAAACTGTGTTTGGCCTCCAAGGACAGCTTTAGAGCATGAAAAGTAGCCCCATCTTTCTTGACCTTTTCACTCCTGGACCCCTAGAACCCCAGAAATTGCACCCTGAGGTCTGCAAGAAAAAGGGTCACAAAACGGAACCAGACGGTCACCAGCTGTACGTTAAATGAGGTGACCTCGGGCCTTAAACCTCAGAGTGCGTTTGGGCCCCGTGATTTGCATAGGAACCGTCGATCTGGGCAAGCTTGATGCCGTTGGAAAGGTCTTTTTAAGACAAAGAGAATGAGCCCAAGCTTGTCTTGATGACCCCTTCCTCTGCCCCACAATTAACCCGCAAAATTGGAGCTGAAGGTCCATTGACTTACATTGCCCATTGACTTACATTGCATTTAGGTCTGTGTTCATCGGGCTGCCACGGGCCACAGGAATAGACCAGAGCCACATACCTATAGAATCTGGTAGAAACTGTTGTGCTTAAGAGATCTTGTGCATTTGGTGGTGCTAGGTCAAAGTTAAGGTACCTTAATTAACTTTTGAACAAGCGGAGGCATGTGAACAATTCCCACCCATTTTTTTACACCTTCTGCAGGCTGTATCTCCAAATAGGAAGCGTGGAACTGAACCAAATTTGCTGTAGATGTAGACCAGGATAGGCCGCATCTACCCTAAAATTCTGGGCTTTTTACGAGCACCGTAAGACTCCCAAACGGCCCCGCAAAGGCCGGTCAGGTGTATTTTTTGTGAAAAATAGTGTTACAGAAAAAAAATCATAACTCAGGATTCCAAAGGCCTGGAGACTACAGATTTGAATCACATGTACATGGAGTAAGCCATAAAAGAGTGTGATAATTTTGTGCACGTACGTGCATGGAAAGATGTCCAAATTTACAAAATATATTCAGAAAATGCAGTTTTTGGGGGCCAAAACTGTTTAAGTTCCTAACTCGGGGCCGAAAGCGTTTAGGGACCCCTGATTTGAGGTGTCAACATTGGGAGGAGGGCGGAACACATCTACCTTGTCATTTTTTCATAACTGTTTTTTCATTATTCCAGCCTTGGGTCACGAATGGGGTAAGGTTCGGATTCCGACAGAGTGTTTTGCAAGGGTCAGATGACAATCTCAATTCATTTTTTAGAAAGGTGCTAGGAGGCTGATTTTTGAGTATGTTGTTATTGGGCTCAAGTCGAATGCGTACGACTTGGTCTCATGCTCCTCGGACCCCTGGGTCCCCCGTAGCGGTCCCCCAAATGTTGGAAAAGGCCTAAAAATCTAGGATTGATATTTTTTGAACCGTCTGTCCGATTTCCACCAAACCTACATGGATCTTCACGTCTCGGGGCTCTGTTTAACATATGTCAGATCCAGGGGCCTGGGACTCCTACAGGGCCAACTTTTTTCAGGAGCCTCTTTGAGCAACGGGACCAAGACGGTTGGATTTGGAATGTAAAACTCTGTGTGGTTATCTGTTTTGATAGTAAAATTTGTGTTTTGGGGATCCTTGGGACATAGCAATTTATGTTGTAATGTAACCCTAAGAGGCATAAGTCAACCATAAGGGGTATGGCCCATACGTGACAATGTAACCCTAAAGGGCACCAGACAACCATAAGGAGTAATATCCATACGTTACTATAAGGGGTACCAGAAGGTAAGAGACGGGCATGGTCAATACTTTATCAATTCACATTGGTATTTCAATATCATAAAGTATTGACCGTGCCTGTCTCGTACCGTTCTATACCCAAGAGCATAGAACTGTCCTACATGGGCATGGCCAATACTTTATAATGTGAATACCTATGTGAATGACTCATGCCCGTCTCATGCCTTCTGGTGCCCATGACCGTGCCCCTCTGGTACCGTTCTATGCCCATGGGTATAGAATGGTACCACATGGGCACGGCCAATACTTTATAATGTGAATACCTATGTGAATGGCTCGTGCCCGTCTCGTGCCTTCTGGTGCCCATGACTATGCCCCTTTGGTACCGCTCTATGCCTATGGGCATAGAATGGTACCAGAGGGGCACGGCCATGGGCATGGAAAGACACGAGACGGGCATGGTCAATACTTTGCAAAATGGAAATAGCAATGTGAATTGTGTGGTCCATGGCGTCGCGTAGGAAGGTCGTACAAATATGGGTTACATACCCTTGGAAAGGTCTGCTCAAGGGCAATTCAAAGAGACCTGTTTCAACCCTTTGCTACCTTCCTAAGGGGGTCTAGGTGTCTCCAAATAAAAAAGGTCAAAAGGTCAAGGAAAATGCGTATTGACCCCAAACATACAGAACACAGTCAAGGTGATACACTGATCAGTACTTGTGAGTTTCAGCCCTTTGCAAGGTTCCTAAGGCGGTATAGGTCTATCCAAATTGAAAAGGTCATAAGGTCAGGCCAATATATAGATGGCCGTAATTCTTTGTGGAAAGTAGCTAGGGACACAATATTTTCAGGGATAGAGAAGGACTCCTAGGTGATGACACCCTGAAAATCTGGAGTAGTTTGATTGTTTCTGGAGGAAGATATAAACATTTATAAATTAAGGCCTTCGGAAGCCGCACTTACAGGTTTTGGCCCATAACTTCGCGTAGGAAGGTCTTACAAACACGAGCCTTATACCGTTGGAAAGGTATGCTCAAGGGCAATTCAAAAAGACCAGATACAGCCCTGTGTGATGTTCCTAAGAGGGCCTAGAGCCTTCCAAATTCAAAAGGTCAAAAGGTCAAGGAAAATGCATATTGACCCCAAACACACAGGACGCATTCAGGGTGATACGCTTATCAGGACCTATGAGTTTCAGCTCTTTGCAAGGTTCCTAAGTGGGTCAACAGGCCTTCCAAATTGACAAGGTCATAAGATCAGTGCATTTTTGCCCCTAACTTCGCGTAGGAAGGTCGTACAAAGACAAGCCATACACCGTCGGAAAGGTCTCGGCGAGTCGGATCTGAAAATGTGATCTCCACGAGGGTGCGTAGTTTTCCCAAGCAGGGAGGGAGTTTTATCATATCACATTGGTATTTCAAAATCACAAAGTATTGATTGTGCCCGTCTCGTACCGTTCTATGCCCATGAGCATAGAACAGTCCCACATGGGCATGGCCAATACTTTATAATGTGAATACCTATGTGAATGGCTCGTGTCCATCTTGTACCTTATGGTGCCCATGACCATGCCTCTCTGGTACCGTTCTATGCCCATGGGCATAGAACGGTACCAGAGAGGCATGGCCACGGGCATGGAAAGGCACGAGATGGGCACGGTCAATACTTTGCTAAATTGAAATTGCAATGTGAATGGACCATGCCCATTTGGTACTGTACTATGTCCATGGGCATAGAACGGTACCAGAGGGGCATGGCCATGGGCACCAGAAGGTACGACAAGGGCATTGTCAATACTTTATACTATGAATACGATTGTGAATGGCTCGTACCCCTATGGTACCATTCTATGTCCATGGGCATAGAACGGTCCCACATGATATTTATTTTATTTGTTTCAGAAAATGTCAATGACACGTGACATACGGTGTCCCATGTGCCACAACTTGCTAAGCAACATTAGTCATCACCTGAAGGGTTCACATAAAGTTAATAACATGGAGGAGAGAAAAATTCTGGTCAATTGGGTATCAGGTCACATCAATGCTTGCCGGCCATTGTCCTTGCCCTATGCTAGGGTGCCCATACAAGCCTAGGCAACATCTGGACAGGCATATCAACGATACACACTGCGAGCTGTCTGTCGAGGAGCCGGCCAGGATGTTGGGTCAAGCGAAGTTCCTCAAAGCTCTGGAGCTCCTTGCAAAGCTACGAGCATCTAGGTTGGACCCAGAGATGCAATCTAACTTTGATGTAGAGGACCCCACTCTGATCATAGCTGAGATAGGAGAGCAAGAGGTGGGAGAAGCAGTTCCAGCCTCCACCCAACCAGCTTGTGGAACTCCCGAGTGTGTAGACATCGTGAAAGTGTAAGCACCTCACTTTTAGTTATCGTTAGCACATTTTATGAACAGACATGGTAGCTAACAGACTCCGCATGATGTGGATCTGAGTCCAGCAGTGAAGCTCTAGTAAACATGTCACCATTTAAATTTTTACATATTTACCTTAATGCATATCTCCATCAAAGGTTCTCCTTCTCTTTCTCTCTCCCTATCCATCCCTCTCAGGTGACTGGGGAGGAGGAGCAAGGTAGCAGTCCTACCACTGCCAGCACTAACTCAAGGACTCCCACCCATACTTCCAGATCAAAAGCACCCACTCCCATCCCCAACAGCTCCAGAGCACCCACTCCTATCCCTAGTAGCTCCAGAGCACCCACTCCTATCCCTAGCCATAGGCCACTCCTATGGTCCGCAAGACCCCCTGAAGCCTCTCTCAGGCTTCGTTTCCGACCTTCTGCGTCTGGTACATGGAACGGCACCAGGGGGTCACAGGAGTGCGTTTGGCTCCGGAACTGGGTGTGTAAAGGCTAATTTCCAGCAAACTGTGTTTGGCCTCCAAGGACAGCTTTAGAGCATGAAAAGTAGCCCCATCTTTCTTGACCTTTTCACTCCTGGACCCCCAGAACCCCAGAAATTGCACCCTGAGGTCTGCAAGAAAAAGGGTCACAAAACGGAACCAGACGGTCACCAGCTGTACGTTAAATGAGGTGACCTCGGACCTTAAACCTCAGAGTGCGTTTGGGCCCCGTGATTTGCATAGGAACCGTTGATCTGGGCAAGCTTGATGCCGTTGGAAAGGTCTTTTTAAGACAAAGAGAATGAGCCCAAGCTTGTCTTGATGACCCCTTCCTCTGCCCCACAATTAACCCGCAAAATTGGAGCTGAAGGTCCATTGACTTACATTGCCCATTGACTTACATTGCATTTAGGTCTGTGTTCATCGGGCTGCCACGGGCCACAGGAATAGACCAGAGCCACATAACTATAGAATCTGGTAGAAACTGTTGTGCTTAAGAGATCCTGTGCATTTGGTGGTGCTAGGTCAAAGTTAAGGTACCTTAATTAACTTTTGAACAAGCGGAGGCATGTGGACAATTCCCACCCGTTTTTTACACCTTCTGCAGCCTGTATCTCCAAATAGGAAGCAAGGAACTGCACCAAATTTGCTGTAGATGTAGACCAGGATGGGCCGCATCTACCCTAAAATTTTGGGCTTTTTACGAGCACCGTAAGACTCCCAAATGGCCCCGCAAAGGCCGGTCAGGTGTATTTTTTGTGAAAAATAGTGTTACAGAAAAAAAATCATAACTCAGGATTCCAAAGGCCTGGAGACTACACTGTAAACCCAAATTAGTAATCATTACTAAAGCAGAATGTGGAAAGCGATTGCGAGGGGATCTCCAGTTTTTACAAAATCAAAAAATAAACAAATCAAGCTCTGTTTACATTAAGTCTTGTGTCCAAGATAATCTTGTGCTAAAAAAGTCAAGTTTTTAAAACCATTGTTTACGAGTAATTAACTCAACCATTAATCATATATATCAGTAATCATTACCCATGATGATCAGTATTTGTTTCTCATGTTTATCAGTATTCATTTCTCATCTTTATTAGTTAGAAATACTAATATAATAATAATAATAATAATAAATTAGATTTTTTAACATTACACAATAATTGTCTGTATACTACCTGTTGTTTCTTACACAAAAAAATGACAATTTAATTTATTTTTCACAAATTTATTGCAAAAATAGTGCAATAGTAACATTTTAAACATGTAAAGCTGAGTACACATTTCACCATGTTCAAGAGTTTAAACTTTAGTACAAAACTAAATCTGAGTAAAGTGCTAAGTCAATACAATTCTGCATTTAAGCCTTTACAAAAATGGATTTTCAAACATTTTACCAAATTAACCATTTTACTTTGATAGGTGAAATTAAGAATGTTAATATCTTGTGCAAAGGGGAACATGCATAACATCTTATGATCTGAGGTACCCTTTATCATTTACATCATTAATCTGGTCAAAAGACTAACATGGAACCCTTCAATGGCTTCGACAGGTAAATTGTCTTTAAAAAAAGTGTCCGTACAGTTCTTTTATTTGGAAGCCTTAATGATAAAAAAAACATTTAAATAATAATAATAATAATTTAAAAAATTAAAAAGAATCTTTTTTTGACAAAAAAATAACTAGCATTGTGGCACCAACAATTGTTTAAAACAAGTAATGATGAACAGGAAAGTTTCTGTGAAACAGTTACATTACAACACTTGTTCACATTATGTTTGTATTTGAAAGACAGCTACAAACTAAACTTCAGCAGTAAAACAATAAACTTCTAGCTGCTAAATAGGATTTTTTTCCCACCTAACCAAAAGTAGAGCACCTGCAGCGTTTTTACACAAGTTGAATTTTCTGCTTGAATTCTCAGCTTCAACTCAATACTTCCCAAATGGGGAAGAAAAAAAAATACAGTACCTGTTGAATGAACAGGAGGGTACAGTATTTCTGATTTTCTTTGGGTAGTTTACATGGAGTTCATATGTGAGCCTAAAAAGGAGACTCACAGCTTCTGGCAGGGTCATGAGCTTTTCCACAAAAAATTTCACCCTCATTGACGATGTTCAGGCTCGCCGGGTGAAGATCTGATGTTGGGGGGGGAGACACCTTCAGGATTCAGCAACAAGGTCCCAACGTCCATTTGGCCAAAGAACTCATCACCATCCTAAAGATAAACAAAAATAATTGCCATAAATAAAACCATTAGGGAATAAAATTGCTGAACTACAACAGACCACCATGACAAAACAGGCATTGTATCAAATACAGTTTATGCCAACATAATGATAACTACTGCTTGGTCAAGCATTTTGAATTTTTCTAACAATAAACATTGTAAAATCAGTATTGGTCTAAGGACTATTTGAGAGATCTTCTTGGTCCATTTTGTCACTATTTGACTGAAATAGGAAAACTTCTAAATTGGATGTTTTTATATAATGATATTATTTAATATGGGACCATCGCAGTCGTCACTGCACATAAACACAGGGTTAGTCAGGGTGTGCTCATGAAGGACAGAATAAAATTCCTGCAGCAGGTCTTTTACCACAATCCTTTAGAATTTCATTCAAAAAAAAAAAAAAAAAAAAAAAAGAAATTAGTGTGCTGTTCAACTGGAGACCAAATGACCATTAGAATATTATGTGTACCTGCTTATTAGTAAAGTGTGCAGACCAGCGTTTCATCAGAAGGCTCGGTGGTGATGTCTCCACGTCATCCCTCCAAATGTTAGGTCCACA